>JAUZST010012515.1:0-11412 GCA_034779995.1 Parotocinclus haroldoi
TATTTGGTACCTTGTAATGTGTAATATTTGCATGTTTGGGATTTTGGGGCAGACAGCCTGACTGCAGCTACACAGTGCAGTAGAGGTTTTTACCTGTACTCTATATGGGATGTTGACATCAACAATAACATTTATGCATTAAGTATTGTCCTGAGACTAAGGATTGTAGCACTGAGTTGACTGGTTCTTATTTACAATGCTTATGAGAAAAATGGCCCACATTTACAATTGTTGTTGTTTCAGGTTCATAGGTGTGGCTGCACTTACCCAGGTTAGGAGTTACAGAATCTCAACAACTAGAACACTTCTATCATTAAAGCTTTCTAAAAAAGTGAAATTGTTAAGTGCAGAACGCACAATGTGTGCCAAGAGAGCTGTACGACCACAAGCCTTGACTGGTAAAGAAGCCAAACATGACACAGTCACTACAACCTTTGTTTTAATGTATAAAATTATGGTTCTGATTGGTGCTTCATTAGCTGCCCTGTTAGAATTGCCCGAATATAAAGGAAAATAGGATAAATAAATAGGTGAAAAAAAGCTAAAGTAACAAGCCAGTTCTGAGAACGTAGTGAGTGAAAAGTACAGATTTTTCTTTTGAAATGTATGTAAAAAATAAACAGCATTAACAGTAACAGAAATAATCAAATAAAAAAAAGTATTGTTTTCCAAAAATACTAATGTACAGTAACAGTGTTGCTTATACACCATTACTTACCATTTTTGGCTGCACAGAACAGCATAAATCATTAAATAAGACCTCAGAGGACAGAAGATCTGGGTGGATAAAGTTTATTCTGATGGCAATGCTGCAGCTACAGTCGGTAAAAACGTGTGCTAACCCAGTATGAGCTAAGATAGCTTCTGAGGTCAAGTAACTTGTAAGTAGTTACACTATTTTATGAACATAGAAGTTAAAACCGCTTTGTAAATGCTACATCATTTATTTTAATGTGTGAATATTCATTTGCACAAATCTTTATTTGATCTTGAATAAACTGAAGACGTAAAAAACGCCTCCATCTCTACAAGATGCATTATCTACTCTACTCAACTATTATTATTCTTATCTTTTATTTTATTTATGTTATAGCATGCATCATTGATCATGAAATTTGGACAGATAGCGCTGTCTGCAATCTGCTCCCACCAGTTTCAAAATCGTTTGTATTAGAGTAGTAGGTATGAGCTGGTACACATCGTTTGATGGTGCTATACAAATTCTAGCTTTTCTTTATTTTCCTCCTGTCTGATGACAGAAACAACATATTGTCTTTTACTTCTTTCTTGATCTCAAAAATGGATTCATGAAATAAAATCAATAAAAGATAATACAAAATGTGAACAATAACATCTGGATTTGCATCATCACCAGGGACAGTTATCTGATTTGCCTGACAGCCAGAACGCATTTACCTGGTCCATGTCAAAGCTAGATGACCCTGGCTATCAGGTAAAATCTCAAAGCAGTAGTAGTAGAATAGGAATCAGAATATTAAATATATCATAAACACTGTTGAATACCATCAAAAATTTAATCGACAGACTTTTACTGCAGTAAAGTATACTGAAGGTCATGGCATGAAAAACAAATACTTGTAAGACATGTTGACCTTTGTTCTAATTTTAATGATGGCACCTCTACAATATCCTCTGGAAGGTATTTATGACTTGTTATTGTTCCAAATGCCATGTGTAGTGACCTGTCTGTATTGTCCCCAGTCCTCTGAACACCCCTCTACAGTGTCTAGAGCTTGCTAACTGTTGCCTCAGTCCTGTGGACATGGCTTATTTGGCAAACAGCCTGCACAGTGAATTCCTAGTGAAGCTGGACCTGAGTGGTCACGTTGTGGCTGAGCTCTTTCCAAACACCTTCCGTAAACTTCTGCATCGCTGTTCAGCCACACTCAGCAGCCTCTGTCTAGAAGAGTGTGGCCTTACAGATGAGAGCCTTGACCTCTTCAGCCATGCATTGGGACCCTGTCAAGGCCTGCAGGAGCTCAAGATCCTCGGCAACCCGCTGAGCTCAGCAGCCCTGCGCCGTCTTTTCAACATGCTGGCCCAAGGATATGCAGCACTGAAGTGAGCGCATCTTACAAGTTACACTATAAACAACATACTTGAGTAGATCCAAAGGCTAACGTTCATTAAATCTGTTTTTATCAGGTATGTAGAGCTGCCAGTTCCTCGTGATTGCTACTCTGAAAATGTAACATACCCCCTGGATGATTCCACACTGCTGAGTTATGATGAGGAGAAATTCCACCAAGCAAGGGCAGAACTGGTGGGGATTTTGGAACAAGCTGGAAAAGTGCATGTTGAAGTATGCACCCCGCTGTTTGGTGTCTATGATCCTGACATCCATGAGACAAGCAATGAGCTGGGAGTTTCCATGTTACGCTCTTTTAATGCAGTCATTGGGAACTTTATACACACTGTGACAAATGTGAGTGCACGGAGAGAACAAGATGTAAACAAGTGACACAGTCAACTATTAAGTAATTAATAATCATTTACATACAGTACATGTGTAAAACTATTTTGGATTTTTATTAGAGGCTTCGTTTTGAACAAGCAGTTTAAACAGGCAAAGCCTGTAACAGTGAAGTAAAATGTCTCGTGTAAATTGTGTACAATAGGTTTTTATCCCTTTTTGTTGCAATACAGTACAGTCACATACAGCAATGTGTCGGTCAACTTCCATCCAATTGACATCTGTTCACTTTAATGGCAGAGGCCTTAATTGTAAAAAATATAGTCCACCATTCACTCAAAAGCCCAACCAATTGTTGTGTATATGACTCTCCACTGCTTATTCATAACAAGCTGTACATTTATTAGCACTTATACATTTGTGTGCCTGTCCTATTGTAAGTAGTATCCATTTATTTGTCCTGACACTTTATGTATATACTCTTTGACCTAGAACTGTATAAACTGGTACACATTCATTTGTTTTTGCTGACTGGTCTTCAGTGTTGTTCTTAATACTCTGTCAGTGCATTTTGTTTTTTTTTTACTTCGGTCCATCATACTGTTTCAGCTTTCCCCAGTAACAGCTTCATAACAGTACTGTACATTACTGTATTTTCTGTAATTACTGTTGTGAGGGAATGCTGTCTAAATGGAAGCGTTCCAATTGTGTTGTCTGCAGAATCTCTGATGCATTCACTTATCGTTTGCATGCTGTTTTCTTGTGAAAATACTTGTTATATTTACTTTACATAAGCTTAACTATGTGACTGGTCAAATAAATGTATGGTCAAGACACTGTTTCACAGACTACATTAAATAGTGCATACCTGTAGAAAAAAACATAACTTAATGGACTGAATTTCAATTGCCCTTTACTAGAAGGAAAAACACACAAAAGCACCAAACATTCCAGAAACCAAATTTAATAAGTACATGAGTGTCACACTCGATAAACCTTTTCTTAAATACAAGACAGCAGCCACGTCACCTCTTCTTCAGTCATCCTATTTCTTCTGCCACTCTTCCCTCTCTTTTCTTTCACGGATAACTTCTTTCAAATAGGGCTCAAGGTAATGATCATCCTAAAAGTCAGACAGAAACAGTAGTTTTAATCAAGATGACGATTCTGTTGTCAGCTTTGTTTCTTAAGTAAATACCTTATAAAGAATCTATGTTCACATCCAACAGTCTATCATTAGTTGTGAGAGACAAGCACTTTAATACAACTCCAAATCAAAAAAAGTTGTGAGTATATGGAAAATGGCCGGAGAATCTCCAGTTTGTCAACAAATGTGTAAGAAAGTTTTTGATTTGTTTAAAAACAATGTACCTCAACGAAAAACTGGAATGGATTTGAATATTTCTCCCTCTACAGTGCATAATATCATTAAACGATTCAAGGAAGAGAGGAATTCCAGTAAAGGCCAAAGGCACAAGCTTAAGCTGAATGCCCATGATCTTTGACCCCTCAGACGGCACTACATCAAGAACTGCCATACATCAATAGCTGATACAACCACTTGGGCAAATGATTACTATTTCTGTGCGTGTGATAAAATAACATTTTAAGTGTGGTGAAAAGGAATGTCAACATTACAAAGTGGTAAATGCTTTACCTTCCCAATCTTTTTTTAGGAATGTGGTCTTGAAATGCAGGAATGGATGTTTAATAACAAACTAAACCTTGAAATACTTCAGGTTCATAGAGTCTTCAATGAAATAAAAGTCAATGGAAATGTAAGGAATGCATCTTTAATGTAGCGTTTTCCATACTGTCTCAAATTTGTCTCATCTAAGGCTGTATATGGACTGTTCAAAAGGTTCCACACTTCCACACAAAACAAACTCCAACAGACTGTTACAAAAAGGATTCTATTTAGCAAGTATGTTATGGGGATGTGGCAATCCTATAAGAATTTCTCTATGAATAACATTTGAACATGACGTTAAATAGTAATTTAATATTAGAGATGATAAGAGCCTAAAGTAACATCTGAAATAATTTGAAATACAACTTCCTTCAGTCATTTTTAATACCACTTACTTCCTCATATTTTGTCCACTGGTTCTTAGGAAGAATCTGATGTTTCAAGGAGAGGTCGAGAGCCCTCTTAATGCGGAACATTCTGTCATTGTAGACTGGCTCCGGTAGCCGACGAATGGCTTCTTTCACATCTGATGTCTCATAGATGGTGTCATCTCGCATTAGGCCTAAATTGATATGACAGCGGTCATCATTAAGATACCTTACTAGCAACAATGTGTCATTGCTCAATGCTAATTACTGACCCAGCTTGTTGAAGCCACATGCATTGTAGTACCACTTTCTGAAGCCAATCATAAGCCTGCCAGTCGCCACTGTATTGAAAGAAAGAGAAAGTAGTGTTCTGGTTAAACTTAAAGACATGAAAAAGTTCTGTAGCCCTTAATATAATTTAATCACAGAGGGACATTTCGAACAAAAATAAATACATTTGGTCCCATAAGCCACAAGCACCAATGCAATATCAATAGTCATTGGCATGCTACCACTCATCATAGATTGTGCAACTGCAAGTTGTTTCACTATTGCACTTTATTTTGACAAATGTAATAATTTTCTTCCTATAAAAACAACCTGACTTCAGGTTCAAAAGTGCAAATAAAAAGCCATTGCTTAAAGGAATGCTGGTCATTATATCAAACAGTTTTTGCACAGTGCTACAAGACTATTGTGATCATGAATAACAAAGCTTGGGCAGCTTATTTTTGCTTTTGACCAGTCAATTATACTGTTCCCTCAGTCCATATGGCAATGTGAGCAAGCCTAAGTCAATAGTAGCAAGGAAAAACTTGCACCTAAATGTGGCGAAGAAGAATAGTTTATAATTCATATAATTCAGACTCCACTAAACGTGCAGGGGAAAGTGAAATTTGGTACAAGACCTGTTTCTACAGCAGTCACTAAATGTGCTGAGTAAAGTAACAAGTATAGTGCCAGCCACAACAGCCAGTATGAAATGGGTCCAGTGGCAGTCTAGTGGAAGCAGTGATAGCCAGCACGAAATATGCTGGGTAAAACGATAGGCGGTATGTGCCAGACCCCTTACTAAAGTGCTGAAATAATATATATAATGTGCTAAAATAGTCTTCCTACATGTCCATTTATATTTCCGCTCTGATTTTAGTTCTTGCCAGAAAGTTTATTATGGTAATTGTGTTTTCTTTAATAGTTTCAAGTATTCGTAATTGTTGTCTCTCTCTGGTGTACTCGATTAGAATGAACTGTCAGCTGTGACATCTTTCACGTCAGTGGATTGTCTCCTTTTATTAAAAACTGAGGTGCAAGTTTTGCGTGACCTGTTCTGCATCTTGTGTGCATTTTTTGGTTCAATCGTCTACCATGTGTTCTTGGTTTATTGCTGATGATTGGATATATCTCACGCAGTTTTTGTCGTCTGTGCATCCCACATAGGTTGCCATTTTTCCTTGATCTAGTTATTTATTGTTGGTTTGATTTCTGTTGCAGGGATTTTTGTGTTTGTTATGTGTTGTACTGCCTTCCAGGCTATACACCTGTTCATTTCCACTTATTCCACTGTGTCCCAGAAAGTGGAAAGTCTAGTTTTAGGTTCAATCCGACACAACACTTTTGTCCAACACCATCACACAGGGATGACAACTCACTCTCCATAGGAGGCAAGTGTTCTCAACATTTCTCTACAAATATTACTAATGAAAAAGTCATCTGGGGTGTGCCAGTCTATCAGACAGCCTATCTATTACATGACAGCACTATGAAGAGAGCACTAAGCAACAATTACCGTGCACGATGTAATATTCTGAATAAAGATGCCATAAAAAGTCAATCACCAAATGCACATTTTCGAGGCCTCTATAGTCAGAACCCATTCCACAGAGAGACGCACTTCAATGACCTACTAAAATGTAACAGAGGTTTCCAAATAACAATCAAAAACGCTATAATATTAATGAAAAAAGAAGAGATTACCCTGTGTCACTCCAGTTGACCTGCAGTAAGCACAGTTAACATTAGCAGGCTAGCTAAGCTAAGGGGACACCGGAGCTAAAGGACATTGTACTTAGCATCAGACCGAACACTAAATAATTAAGGAACAACCACAGAACATTAACTAAGTTAAACGGTTTTGTAAGTGACATTTTTACATAGTTTGCAAAACATTATTCTTAATAATATTGCTTTAAAATAACAATTCACAACTGATAGCTTATTACCTGGTGCCTTCGACGCCATCTTCACTCCGAGCTAAAGCTGCAAAGTACTGTGGGTTCAGGACGTTCTTCTACTTCTTACAATTAACGAGCAGCAAAACTGCCACCTACTGACCGGGGAGAGGTTTTATTACAGTTAAATATCGTGTTAACCCCCCATTTTATAGCCACCTATTTGGTTTAATATTTCAAGTGAAACAAACAGAGGAAATGAATGTTTGAGTGTTTAGCTTAGACAGTGTTACCTTGTTTCTACACTTTTCACCTACCACATAAATGCAATTTGTAGCTCTACAATTACACACTGTAATCCATCTGTTTCTCTAAATAAATGTAATTGATTTTTAATCTATTCTCTAATGATCAGGACCATCACAGAACCAGCAGAAATGAGGTATTACACTATTTGGGTTGTGGATCATTCTTAGTACTGCAGTGCAATGTTTAGTGGTGTGTTTGTGTTTTGGATCATAAGAGTAGATTAGTCACAGCAGTGCTGGACTAAATGCGGTGTCCATTCTATTAGACATATTTACCATATTGCTTAACCTTATAGTTGTATAAAACTTTATGCTATAAAGTCAGAGAGAGCGAGAGTAGCTCATTTGTCCTCGCATTGTGTGTGCTGATTGACCATATCCTAATAATTCAGCATTGCTCACAAGACTGTGCATATTTGATGATGGTGACTGGACATATTTGGTTGGTGGACTATTCTCAGTCCAACAGTGAAACTGAGGTGTTTAAACTCCAGCAACACTGCTGTGTCTGATTAAGTTGTACCAGTACAACACAGGTTTGCCTACAGGGGACAGTTAGCCAAGTCCAAACTGGTTTGTGCATTGTGCGCTATTCTGTACTACTCTCTTTCTTATCAAACAAGTGCAGGTTGAAAATACAATTACAAGGTGGCACTGGATATAACAGTACTGTTGCTTTGGAGTCAATTGTCAATGCCTTTAAGCAATTAGTCACAATTTTTACATGGTATTTATTTTAACACTCAAATGTGTTTTTACAAGATTCACAAGCTGTTTTTTACACAAACATACACCTGAATATGAAAACAAAACTATAACCACACGTATCAAAAACTTCATTTCTGAAATCATGTTATAATTTACAAGTAAATAATTGCTGAAAAGTAATTTTACATGTTTGGTAGTAATAATATGATTCAACTTTACTAAAATCTTGGTTTTCTGTTTTCAGGGGATTCACCATCCAGTGACTTCAAATGTCCAGAAAATTCTGTAACGTTTACTCACTGTTACTAATGATTAAACTACAGAGTTTTCTGAAATAGTTCAAAGTCATCGATAGAAGTTAATGCTACTTCAGTGCAGAATATTTCATCAGGCAGGGCTACCAGGCGCTCCAGAGAGATGTAGTTGGGATGAGATGGTTCATAATGAGCCCGACCTAAATATTGAAGGAATAGGTGCCTTTCTCTTATACGAAGGAACTTTGCATTCAGGACCTGATTTAAAAAACAAAAAAATGCCATGAGTTACATCATACTACCGTAAAGCTGAAATCAAATTGCAAATATGTAAACACCACTTGATGGTACGGAAATGTCAGAAGTAAATCATTTATTCGACTATATTAATTATTGCTAAAACTTGTTGATTAAATGTACTATTAAACAGTATTTTCAAACTGCAATACATTGTTAAAAATATATTGTACTTTTCAAAATTTAGGCCAGAGTAAAACAAGTTATGTACCTGTGGAAACTTTGTAATGAGAGAATGCGGAACACCCATGGTGTTGTGGACAAAGTCAAAAACTTGTGTCAGTTTTCTCTTATTAGCCATTAACACTTTAGGAACCACAGTGACAATGTGCTGGATTTCATTTCTGTGAAAGCCAAGCTCCAATTCACAAACCTGAGTTAAACAAGAATAAAATGTAGAAAAAGAAAAAGACAAATAAATGTAAGGATACATAACAAGCAATCCAGATATTTACTGTTACATTAATGGCGCTTGTATTTGTACTTTACCTTTAGGTTTTCCTTTACAGGCTCTAAACTGCCACACAATAATCTTGGGAGCCGAGTCACGAGATCTCGGGTCTGAAAAGACCACAGAAAACGTTTTCTCATAGCCAACTCATGTAACTGCAATAAAAGAAGCTTGCACACCACTGGAATACTGGAAGTGGTACATTTCAGCCCAGTCTAGGGCATTTAGTAATACTTTATATAAATAGATCTAAAAAGCAAAATATAAAAAGCAACTGTAATGTTAACCTTCTGAGTACTCAGGCCCAAATGCTGTTGAAAAAATCCCAGGCGATTGTCCAACCTCTTCACACTGAAGTTCAGCAAATATGGAGCTTTGCTCACCATTGCAGCAACAGTCTCAGAACTGAATTTTTTTGAGTTCAAATACGACACCCTTTAACAAAACAAATAGTCAGTGACAGGTCGTGTCACCTGTATAACATACCTGCAATGACTATGCACTAAATGAAACATGAATTAATACAACATTATAGACTTTAAACATATATAGACAACCAAACAAACGTTCAAAGTAAATTGCAAGTTTTAATTGGTGTATAAAATGTGTTGATAGTAATTCCTCTAAATAACGCAATCTTAATAATAGAATCTTTTCTGACCTGGCCTGTAGGTTGTCCATGCTCTCAGTGAGTAGAAACGGGTTCTTTGTAAGAATCCGACCCAACTGAGAGTCTTCAACTCCAAGATCTTTCAGGAAAAAAAGTCGTGGTGCCACATCTATCTGGAAGTCCAGCTTCACCAGCATAGAGCCCACATTAGGTCGCTCTTCTAGTTTTGACAGACTGACCCCTACAAAAGGTCATAATCACATATGGGCTCACTTTGTGGAGAGGGAGTGGCACTCCATGTCAACTCACTCACCAAACTTAGGCTAAGATTTGCTTACAAAACTTTAATTTATCTTTATGATTCCAAATAAAGGAAACTCAGGTCTCTAGTAGGAGAATCTAGTTTGAGGCCTTAATTTGGGTGCCACACCTACGTTTACAACATAGGAATTGTCACTGAAATTTTAAATGTTTTGCATTTGTGAAGCTAGGCAGCTTATTTTCTCATACAAATCTAGCCAAATCTTGGGTAAATGTCAAAATCACTCAAATACTTCAAACGCATATATAGGGTGTATATTTTGACACCAGAACAGACCACAAAATTCGTTATTAATCACAACCCAATGTAGACAAACATCATAAAATCATACCCAAGTGAACCAGTTTTGTTAGTGTTTCCGATTTGTCCACATAATCCCTCAGTGTGAATGTAGTGGGTGGAAGATTGGAAGGTACAGTTATTTGTATGGCATCTTCTTCACTGATCTCTTCAAATGGAGAAGGACAGGACAGCTGATCCCAATCTGTTCAGCAGACAATGAAACCAAACATAACATATAAATAGTAAATAATTCAGAGCATAGAGCAGCAATATACACGTTGCAAAACAAGTTTATAGTAAGGTCTGATTAAACAAGATTCAAAATCCTAAATAAACTGGAGCAGCAATTAATCTGGTAAAACCCTAGTAGAGTTCAAAACAATTCATATAATAATCCATGTTTTTTCTGACTTTTCAGTTTGATTAAGTGTCAAATGCAACTGGAAGAGTGAGACTGATCTGCAGTGAAAAAAAGGACAGGAATACTGCTCAGAGTTGAGGGTTAAAGTCCAAGTAAAATCAAGCTGTCATTATTCGGCTCTTGAACAAGGTCCTCAACTGCTTGCATTCTACCTTGTTAGATGGAATTTCAATACATAATCTTAGTGATCGGCAGGACGATGGCTCGGTGGGCTCGATAGCTCGGTTGTAGAGGCCTGTAGCGGTGGGTGTACTCCGGGTACTCCGGTTTCCTCCCACAGTCCAAAGGACATGCATGTTAGGTTAATTGGTGTCTCTAAAGTGCCTCTTAGAGTGTGACTTTTTGCGTGACTGTGTGTGTGTGCCCTACGATGGAATCTAGGGTTGTTCCTGCCCTTGCGCCCAGAGTTGCCGGGTGGTCACCAGTTGGGCCATAACCCCGTGTGGATAAAGCAGAAGATAATCAATGAATAAATTCATTTTAGTAATTTATGAACAACAAAAAACAATGTAATTTTAAGAACGTAATGCTTTTGGTTTCCAAAAGTGCCTACAGGTTTTAATAGTTCTTTGCTTACTCATCTAGACTGGAAATGCACAGCCAGTCAAAACCAGAACCTCCCATATACATGCATTTTCTCAGCATTATACCACAAAAGTATTATCAGGGAAAATTATATAAAGATTACGTATTTAAATTATTAGTATAAATATTAAATATTAAGTGTTTGTTTCATGTGAATCAAATTACATAAAGCCTGGAATAAAAAAAAAAACAAGATTTACAGTCAGAACTGAACTAAGGACCTTCATAGTGGAAAGCTGTAACATCTCCCACTAACACCATACTCAAATTGAGTTTTTATGCTAGGAACTTATGGATAATATAATTCAAGCTAGTAGATTAGATATTTGTTGACATTAAATGTAGTGTACATGCTACAGTTACGTTTTCAAAAATAAATCATTTTCTTATATTTGTGTTATAAATCGGTAACTGCGCTCTTGCTGTGTTTAAAGGAAATTAACATCCTCTAACGTTTTTGAGGCAGAACTGCACGTGAACATCAAGTTAGCTGATACATATACATATACGTGTG
>JAUZST010012516.1:0-36244 GCA_034779995.1 Parotocinclus haroldoi
GTAACGAAGGAATGGCTCCGGAAAAGAATCTCAACGTCCTGGAGTGGCCTAGCCAGTCTTCACACCTCAACCCCATAGAAAATCTGTGGAGGGAGTTGATCTGCATGGAGGAATACCAGCTACAGTGTGTGCAAACCTGGTGAAGATATACAGGAAATGTTTGATCTTTGTCATTGGCGGCAAAGGTTATGTTACAAAGTATTGAGTTGTATTTTTGTTGTTGACCAAATACTCCTTTCCACCATGATTTACAAATAAATTCTTTAAAAATACTCTTTTTCCTCCTTTTGTCTCTCGTAGTTGGAAGTGTGCCGATGATGAAAATTACAGACCTCTCTCATCTTTCTAAGTAGGAGAACTTGCACAATCAGTGGCTCACTAAATACTTTTTTGCCCCACAGAGTTTCCTCTATGTAGGTATTAATCACAAGAAGTTGATCATCAATCCGTTGAAATCACGGACTTGTTCTCTGACCTCATCGCAACCGTACCCACAATTTCCTGGTATATACAGATGGCGCCAAGCCAGGCAACCAAGTGTTTGGTAGACGTGGTAGTTGGACAACATCCACCCAAGACACGGCTCTGTATTTACAGAGACCTGTACTGAAGCCCATGCTTGTATGTACTGATTAAAACAAGGTGTCTGCAGGTTCTAGTGGCCCTTGAGTCAGACCATCATCTGTACCAGCATTGCAAATGTGCTGCAAAATACATACCAACTCCAAGTTGGGCTGTAATGTGGTTTAATGCTTGGTCCCAGGCTACTGCAGCCTCCAGGCAACAAAATAGTACAGCAGGTGTACAGAGGCAAGACCCCACCAACTGATATAAAACCTTTTCTGTCCTGGCAGCAAACTGCCTTTGCTTACCTGTATTTCTATTAAGAAAAAAAGAAGAGAAAAATAAATTTTGCATTACTAGGGTTTGATCTCGTTTGAATCTGATCAATACCAATTCTGATTTAAGTATAGTGGAAAGAGATGCCAAGTGTTTAGATATAAAAATCATTCAAACTGTCTGTTTTATGAATGATACTCTTCTATCTTCTATCTATGCATGCAGCCACGGTGACAGCCACACTTTTATCACTAATTTACATGTATTGTGAAATATCACAGTTATATTGATAGAATCACTCTCTTTTTTTGTGTTACACTAAATCTATTTCCTAAAATGCGTTGCCTAAACAACAGCGACCTGACGGCTGAGAAACGATAGAAGCCTGTGATTTACAAATACCATCACCACTTTGTGACATTCCTTGATCTCTGCTTATGTTTCCCCTCACTGACGTACTGTAATGGATATGCTATTTCTGTTTGTGGATCCGTGGCACGCAAGCTTGGTGACCGGTTGCTTCTCCACAAGTATTGACACCCCTGCTTAGGCGTTCTAAGAAATCAGAATTTTGTTGAAGTAGCTGACACTTAAAAAGAAGGAAACATTCAGTTTTCAATTGAAATAAAATTATTCTGAGGGGCAAAATATCCCTGTTCAAGGATTGTTGGAGACTGTCAACACTTGACAAGCCACAACTCGTTAACTTCCTGTGCGGTTTATTGCTAAAGGAAGTGAAATCTGCAAGTAATAGAATGTCATACATTGTCTACTAAAGCTGCCTACACTAACCTTCAGAAATCCCTGCTTTGATCCTGACATTTGGTGTTGGCACGTCCTCCCCAGAGTTTAACTAGTATCATTATAACCTTGCTTCTGTCATGAATAGGGTTAGGGTTTCCAAGTATAACAGGAAGTCACACTAAATACTTACCACTGTTTTTGAATACTATATACACAATTTCCGTTTTCTGGATTTGTTCTAATAAGTAGAATTATATATGGTCATTAAACCATCGAAACAATGCCGTGGATAATGGTAGCCTTTTGCACAATACTCTATCTTCAGTATTTAAGAGCGCACCGTAGCTTATTATTGTAACAGACTTGACGTTTTCCCTCGATTGAGCATCAGAGCGAAAATGCACTTCTCAAAAATGATGGGATATTTTTGTATACAGTTACTGTAAATAATGAGTTGTGCATATCGTGTGCAAGTCCTGCTCAAATCACCAAGGACAAATCTGTACGTGCTTCCACCAACACGCTCCCACTGATATGCAAGACGTCACCCTGGCAACAATCTTCTCACACCTGATGCAAATTTCTAGCCTGCTTTGCTTTTCTGGACCTGCTGGGTGTGTAAGACTGTGGAATATCCCAGAGCAGAAGTGCTTTCGAGAGCTTAGTGATAAGCATATGAAAGGTACAAAACTTAATTTGCCGCCCTCTTATTGAATATCTAGAGAGATGTACATTTTGTAACTTTTTGCAAAAAGATTCCCCCTGGAACACACACACACACACACACACACACACATTGTTAATGGACAGTAAAATAGCCACATAAGCGTAGGCTTGTCTTTAAATTATTGTATTGATTTAAAAAAAAACGGAAAAAGCCCCAGAAATACTACAAACAACACTTCTACACTTTCTACAGAACATGTTAAAACAATTTTGTTTTGGCAGTTTTTAATATTTATTTCATAAGTACAGTGTCTGAGGTTTAATTTTATTATTCTTTCTGTGTAGCATTAGATGTATTACTTCCTTTTTTTTGAACTGAAACTCCTCAGATCCTCAAACTTGCTCTTGTCATTTCCACGCTCTGTTACAGAATTACTTTGCTTGCTGGTCTGCCTTAGTGCCTGGTTCACAACCTCATGAAGATTTCTCATCTCATTCATTTAACAAAATCATTTTGGTGATCTATAGAGTATACTTGATGCACTGTATCATGGCTTTTCCCATGTGGCCGTCCCATGGCCGAAAGTGTTAGCACGTTTTAGTTACATTTTTTCTCTCTCCACAAAATGAACCTTTCCTCCAGAAAAATATTGCGATTACACATCTTTTTGTTATAAATCTTTTCCCTTTGTGTGCTTTGGAATAGCAAGAGAAAAAAAGAGCCAAAATATATACAGTTTCACACTACTCAAAAAACTCAACTTAATATTTGGTTGCTCACCCTTTTGGGGAAAAAATGACTGTAGTCAATCGCTTCTGATAACCATCAACAAGCTCCACTCAAATAGAATTTGGGCCACTGTTCTTTTGCAAACTTCTCCAGGCCCCTGATATTTGAAGGGGACCTTCTCCAATTTAATTTTATGATCTCTCATCCATTTTCATCCATTTTTGGGTGCTTTTTAAAGTGCGTGTGGGGGCTTGCTGTATGCTGGACCCATGACCTAGGATACAAACCCAGCTTTCTGACACTGGGCACTACATCGTTCAGTTGTTCCAATACACACGATTGAAAAAATAATCACGTGTATAGTACAACATGTGTAGTTGCAATAATTTTCTAAGAGAAATGCTTATTTTATAAATACTAACCTTCACTAAAATGTATTCTAGAACACGATTTGTGTCTGCCTGGTCTCCGGGTATCACTAAGATTTAAATAATAAAAAAAAAAACATGTAGAACACGCTGTGTAAGAAGACGTTTGTGAAAACCTAAAAAGTCAGAGACTGAGTGCTAATGTTGCATAACACACTCGGGCACGCACTAGGCATTCAAATTGATTAAGGAATTTGAGGTCAGGGCTCCAGGGCTTTGAGAGGGACAGAGAGTTAAGGCACTGCATTTTTGGGAAGGCGAGAACCTGTTCGTCATATTTAAACGTCACCTAGGTGTTTCTCTGTGGAATTGCCATCACAAGGCGTGGCTTTCCACTCACTGTGTTGTGTACGTCATGCTGGCTTTAATACAGGCATGGTCAGTGGTAATCACATCCTGCTCACAAAAATGATCAAATATGAAATGGACCTTCATTTTATGAGTAGACAATATCATAAAAAAAAATCTAAAAGCGCTGGACCACCAATGGTCGCCTCAGTAATTTCATTAAACATGTGTAAACCATTCTTGGGTATTGTATACATAATTCTAATGTTTATTATTATTAGTATTATTATTATTATGAATTTGCATCAATTTAAGGAGAGGAAACTGGTATTGGGTCTTTTATGTTTTGCTTATCCTCTTCTTTACCGACTGATAATTAAACTAATCGCTATTAGTTATTTCGTTTTACACTTGTCTTCCTTGCCGTCATCTGTCATGGATTAGAGTCCGTGATGTGTTACAGAACTCCGATACCGGTTTACATCATCCTCTTACAACACCTAGCGTCTCTTACCACACCTTTGATTTAAGCGTAGTATGTTTTTAAATGCGAACATTACAGGGTGTTGGTCATCACTAAAACACTGCTTAGTCACTTAAGTACTTAAGTAGCAAGTGATATATTCATGGGGATGACCAAACTCGACCAGATTGCCACACATTGACTGTTCTGTAGGGTGTTAGGGGTCAGTATGGTCACCCCAAAACTGCCAAACAGCGATGGGTCATGGACAGGATCAGATTGTCCTGCAGTTCTTGTGGTATCCTCTTCGTATTCTAACCCCTATGTAACCCCTTATTTTTGTGAGCAGTGTAGTAAAAGCACACAGTATTACAGTAACTTTGTAGTTGTAACTGTATTCTAACTGTTTTGGTTGTGCAACAACACCCTTTCAGTTTCATATTTGGCATTTTGGAATGGAATCTGGAAATCGGTAAACATTCGGAATCAATTGTCAAACTTTAAACTCTTTAGAAAGTATGATTAGTACTAAAATTAGATTGTAATTAAGTAACTTCAGTGGTTTTATTCACTTTCTCTTGAGCTGGTTAGCGTAGACGTTTTGTTTGAGAAGCATCAGATTTCACACGTTTCCATGCGTTTCACACGAATCAGTGAGATCTAAGGAATATATTTCGGGCAGGGCAATGCCTAAACCCGCACTCGGCATGGAATGAATGACGTAAATGACTGAGCAGTTCCATAGTCTACAGGGTGCTACAGTGACACACTCCTCTATTAACCAGTATTAAACTTTCCGGTGACTTGTGCTATAGTAGAATTGCTGGTCCCCGCACTGCCAACTGGTAGCACCCAAAGAGTGAGATTACAGTTCCACTTAACAGGAAGTAGTTCTACCCAGAGCAACCTACAGCACATGCAGTCTTACAGTCCAAGCAGTTGTGGTTTAAGGCAGTTTTTGTCGAGCCCAATAGTGATCCATGGTCCAGTATCTTAATTGGAAGGCCACCATAGGCCCACGATAGTAAATGATTTTGTGTTTCTTGTTATTTTGGGGTTCGGTCCTGGGGCATTGGAATGTTAAGTCGTGTTTTCTGCAGTGCACAAATCCAGTCATCCGACTTTAAAAACTTCTCTACTCTTACCCATTTCTCCACTCCTACAGTGCGCAAACTACGACATCGGACTGTGTACTAACTGTGTAATGTATCCCAGTGTAGATTTCCATACGAGTGCCTGGATGTCTCGTTAATGCAACGAACAAAACATTGACCAGGACTTCCCGGTCTTATATATAAGTGTGCAAATCAGGTGGCTTGTAAGTACAAGGGTAACTGTTACTCATCAGTTAACTTTAGTGGCAAATTAACAAACACACAAATAAGTCCACTCTTTACTAGTCAGGGCTGTGAGGACCTCGGAGGATCCTGGACGCAGCAGCAGAATCTCTTAAGGCTGAGCTTGGGACACTGTTACAGTTGATAATATCTAATCATGACTAACCTCTCTTTCAAACACCTGACCTGGCCAGATGGCACTATGACCACCTGTTTGTTAGCCAGCTGGCTTTGAATTCGTTATACAACACCCACACAAGATTGACGTACAAATCTGTTGTACCAAAAAAAAAAAATCTACTTTTGTTATTATGTACAAATTCCAAATTTGTAAGCAATTCATCATTCTGCAGCTGCAATGGGTATTAGATCAAGTGCCAAATCTATTTATCTATCTATTCATTTGATCTCTGTCCCCCCCTATTCCTGATTATACCCATACAGTGTATTCAAAGTGTGCCATTGTTAGCTGTATTTGGACACAAGTTTGTTTGCTCACTTTTCTGTGTCTGTGTGTAGGGAGGTGATTTTACCCACCATAATGGTACAGGAGGAAAGTCCATCTATGGTCCCAGATTTGCTGATGAAAACTTCAAGCTAAAGCACACTGGTCCAGGTGATCAGTCTCTCTTTCTGCCTGTAACCACTGCTTCATTGCTGTTGTACCGTTACTGGAACTGATACACTGCTAATATTTATATCATATTACTAAATACATTTCATATTTCTTGTCTAAGTGTACAAGTGTCTTTATCTTTATGTTATGGAAGAAGTTTCAGAAAGTACAAAATATATATATATATATATATTTTTATAGCATCATACATAGCACTGATAACATTACAAATCATACCAATCGTCATTACATTTGCAGTTATAACTAAAATGCTACTGTTTTTTATGTTTGATTATTCATATCCGCATGTGTTGACCCTGTTTAATATTGTATGTGTTGCAGGAATTCTGTCAATGGCCAACTCCGGACCAAACACAAACGGCTCCCAGTTCTTCATCTGCACTGTCAAAACAGACTGGTAGGTTTGTTGTATGGATGCGTGTTCACAGGTAAACAGGGATATGTTATACTCTTGGCGCAAGGCCAAGCAGATTTGTATCCTCGGAAGCAGAACGCAAACCTGGCAGGGGGTAAACCTTCAACCACACAACCATTCAGGTCTGATTTAGAAGAGCACCAGAGGGTACAATTATTATTTTTTTTAAGCTAGGTTTACAAGAGAACATTTTTTGTTCGAGAGGAAAACCCATCAGGACTGGGATCCAGATGCACTATTTGAAAATCTGATCAAATTTGATCAGATATGTCATCATTCACCATGTTCTGGCCTGATGGGCGCGCTGTCATCCATGGCAACAAAGCCCCCATACCCGCCACTAAACGCTTTAATGAGTATAAATATGGTGTAAATCAAATGCTGAGGCTTTTATAGTAAGAAACACTCTCTACCCCCATAGCAGTCGAGGAAATATCTTTAGAATGAAGAAGTTTAATTTTCTCGGTGGCCTAACGCCTCACAAAGGCCTTTTATGTTCCTTTTCCAACAATGTTTCAAAAAAGTTCCAAACAGGATCGTTGGAAAATTGAACGTAGGAAGAACATGGTGTGCAAGAGCGATTGCAAAGTGTCTTAAGTCCTGCAATGATCATATATGCCAGGGGTAACCAACACTGGCTGCATCTAAAAACAGTCTAAAATGTTGTCTTGGGTCAAAGATAAATATCATGTGCATGACCTCCATCTCAAACGTTGCTAAGTTAAGCAAGTGCAAGCAGCTACGTATGATTTAAAAAAAAATAAATAAATAAATAAATAAATAAATAAAAACATGGTAGAAAAGCAAAAGCGGTCGTACCATTTTTGACAATAATTTGGAAGAAGAGGCACAATGTGGAGAGGCGCCTCTGTACATGTCACAACAGCTTCCACTACTGACCCAGTAGAAAATGTTCACGATTGAATTCAGGGTGACATGAATTTGAGGCGATATTTTGTAAATAAATTAAAAAAAAAACATATTTACGAAAATATCAGAGACGTAATGCTGACCTTTTTAAATGTTGACAGACTGGAATTAACAAAAATGAGGTTTCATGTTTAAATGTGTTTTCTACTGTGCTAAATTGTTGTTAATGTTGAGCAAACAGTCTGTTTGCAAATATTGATTATTATTAATAATAATAATAATAATAATAATGTTTAAGAGTACAACTTTGTTATACAGAAAGTTTGCATTAAACAAATAACCCTTAGTATTAGTATTAGTCCGCACTCTCAAAGTAGCTCTCTGTTCCAAACAGATTGGTGACCCGCGATTTACATTACGGCAAGGTATCAAGGGTGCTATAACCTAAAAAAATCATGCTTCTCAACATCAAATAGTTTGTCTGTATTGCCTCCATATAGTATTGCCTGTACTATTGTGTACGTACTGCCTCAGGACCATTATAAACAACTGTAAGATGCATAAAAGCTGCATTCGTTTCTATTTAGCTGGGCCTGTGTCTGTGGGATGTCGGAGTTCTTGTGTGAACAAGTTAACGTCAGATTGTAATGGTGATCTTTTTTAGGGTTACAATCTTTTCTAATAGCACTCATCATTTTGCTTGACTGAGACACCTGTATTTCTTGACTGTGTCCGAAATGGTCCACTAATCACTTTTCTCCAGGTTCAGCAGCACTGGCATGATGTTCCTCAAGATGGTGCCCAATATAACCTTCGATTTGCGTTGATACTCGCCGCAGTTTGTGTGTTTGGGTTCCTTTTAATTATTACAAGGAATACATTCCTATTTTTTAAACTAATGTAGTTTACATGTGGCTTTGTGGCTTTTTAGAAATGGTATTTCTGTAGCATCAAATAAGAGCAAGCCAAACTGTAAATAAATAATAGTCATGTTAAAGATTTTAGGTCCAGGTCGAATACAATTGAATTTCACAATGAGTATATGCTGTAGGACGACACGTGTGAAATGTGAGCTCATAAATGGACTCTGTACGCGCAGGTTGGATGGCAGGCACGTGGTGTTCGGCAGTGTGAAGGAAGGTATGGAGGTCGTGAAGAAGGTGGAAGCTTTGGGTTCTCGCTCTGGAAAAAGTTCCAAGAGAATCATCATCTCTGACTGTGGAGAAGTCAAATAAAACATGCAATGATATGAGGCGGGCTCGGTTCCGTTCCCGTACACCCACCATATAGATTTGAGTCCTTGTTTTTCCTACAGAGCTAACACACACAAGGAATAGAACATGAGCAATGTGACAGGAATGTTAGGATTTCCACCTGTTCCAGTACACCCAATAGAACATGGCCGCCTCCTTGACCATGGCCTGTTAGATCAGCGCCTGTAGCCATATTAAAGGTACTTTTTATTTCATTTTCATTCAAGTTAGAAGAAATGGAGCCAACATTGTAGCATTGCAGGAACAGAAATGATATCACTGAATACCGAGGCTTTTGCACAGAATTTTGCACAGAAAATTACACAATTCGTTTTGAAACAAGGTTTCAACGAGGCAATGCTTAAGACTTTTTTCCCCTGCACTATTTGAACATATTTCATTCTATTTTGGGCATCTCAGATTTCGCAAGGTTTAACACCTTTTTCTTTTGAAATGACTTTTTAAAAGAAACAAAAAGAACGATCTTTCTTATTGGGGTTGATTATAAAATGCTTCGGGTCTAATATAATCATACATTTTAATAAATAAGCATAAATGATATCATAAATCATTCGTTTCACTGTGATTGTGATCCGTGATCCTTTCTGAGTTGATTCTAATGTCAAAGGACACCACATAGTCTAGACTTGAGTAAATGTTTAAACAGGAGACCGCGTAACACATCATACCCTTATAGAAGTACAAAATTTGTGATTGTAAAGCAAGGAAATCTGAAATTGCATGTTGTCGGTTTTATCTTACAATACTATTCGTATCATTGTAACTTGTGCCAGAAAGCAGCTCACTAGTGTTCCATTTGTGTGAGTGGATTTGTGATCGTTAGGAACTCCTCTGTCCATACACACTTCACACTTCTGTCTAACGGGCTTGTTACGAATCGTACTGGCAGACGGTGAAAAATCAACATTCGACTATGGCATTTAATTCATTGTAATTTCTGTGAGTTCTGAAGCTGAGCCACGTCTGTATTCGATAAGTGTCTGTTAATCAATCCGGTCTAAAGTCTTTTCTAATGTGAATCTTTTAAAGTTCGTTATTATAAAGGGTTTTAAAGTGACCTTGTTAAGGTACGCTAGCTTGACGATGTCCTGAAACTTGACAATGTATAACAAGAGAGGTACAATTAAAAACCAGCTAATGTGAACATTTCAAATATACACTGTATGAGATTAGTGTTGTCTGTGTAGCATGGAGTGTATTTGGGGGTGGATTAGGGTTTAATCTGGGTCCTGTTGGAGCTGGTCTTTAACTAGCCAATGCAATAAAAATCGAACTCAGCACTGTATCACTTGTGTGTCTCTCCATCACTGATCTCATTGTATTTAGACTGAGAGCTTTTTCGCACTTGCTCCATGTTCTTCATGTGTCTGATCTTGATTCTGAGATTGTTTACTAAAAGTAATGTCATTTTAATTCTTTCGAACAGTAGACTGAGTAGTTACTCCAAGCCAGGGTTATCATAGTGAACTAAAACTGTTATTATATATAATAGAAATAAAGGGAAGACTTGGAGTTGCACTGTGTTGTGTTCCCGTTATTTTACTGAGCAGTTTATAGATCTCTCATCTCTCATCATGGCTACCGAAACCATAAAATATCTCCAGGTTAATATCGTCTGCAATGAAGTAAGCGTATGGAACGCTGCATATTTTTTTAAAATACTTTTTCTGATCTGACGTTTCACGAACTGAACAGTACATATTGATTTAAATGTTCCTCATAAATGTTTAAAACAGAAACTCCACTGTCAGAAACCTCCTCCATGACCAAAAGCTTTTACTGCACTAAAGATACTTTAATTGTTGGGTTGTTCAGACATGTCATTTTCCCTTTTGTTTCTAAAAGAAAATGGTGTCTTGTGTCAGATACTCTGACGCGTGTCAAGGCAGGGTTTAGGATTAGGTGTCAAGGATTAGAAGCTGCGCTTTGCCGAAACTTTGTGTCATCATCATCACACAAAAAGGATTGTTACTCTGGGTATAAATCAAGGGACGTCTGATGAATGATGTTTGAATTCAGTTAAGTACTGATCATCCAAAAATAGCAGACGCAGTTTATTTGGTGAAAAAACAGCCGCTATAGTAAAATAATGTGAAACTATAGCTCGCTAAGTGTGTTGTCGTTTTCCTGGTTTCTGGAACAAACAATTTCACTTGCATCTACTTAAGTTTTGTGGTGATTGAGCCAGCAGTAACGGGTACTGAGGGTAAGGGTAAAGTGCCCTTAGAATGCGAATGACTGTGTGAGGGTTTGTGCCCTACGATGGACTGGCAACCTGTCTGGGATTGTTCCTGCATTGCACTGTGTGTTGCCAGATGAATAAATGAATGTACATGAACTTTGCAGTTACAAGACATAATATGCATATACTTTACATTATTTTATATAACTGTTACTATTTACTCAGTTCTAATATTAATACAAACCTAATTATTTATTTCATATTTAGCTGACATCTAGGCCACCCAAGCTGGACGGGTCTCTTTAAATTCTTCCTTACAACTTTTAGGGAGTTTTTCCTTTCCACTGTCACCCTGAACTTGCTCAGTTTGGGATTGAACCTTTAAGATGATAAAATGTTGTGAAGCTGCTTTGAGACGACGCTCCATTGTAAAACGTGCTATATGAATAAACAGGACTTTACTTTTTTTTCAGTAGCACCCACCCTGGTTTAAGATACAGTTCAACATTACAGTGACTGGTGGACTTTTTGACTTTTTGACATGCCTCGTTGTTGCTTTTAAACATTTAAAATGCTAATTGTCAGGTTGTTTATAGCTGGAACAAGCTATAATAGATCTCACATGTGCAGTTGTGAGTTAGGTCCTTTTAAAGTCAACCCCATTTTTATGTGTTGTTTCTGGTAATCTGTCCGTTTTTTTCCATGCCCCTCGTTTTACAAGCATGTGTATTAAATTTATAAAAGGGTTATATGCAGGGAACAGGGTTACAGTAAATATGACATTTATCTGCAAATGTATCTTAACGGTTTTTTTTTTTTAGGATGTAACATGTTGGGAAAATATATACATTTTAAAAATTCTAATAGAGTTTAATTTGATATTCACTCTAACGTTTAGCTATTAACTTTGTGCGTAGCTATGTTTTTGCATGGAAATTCATTCCACATGTAGAAAGTAGGAAGAAATGAGAGAATGACTTAGGGATTTAATCACAAACACACGATTCACTGAATCAAATGCTGATTCGATTCATTTGGACTACTGATTCAAAGTCAAAACCGAAACTCAAACTCTGCTCTCTACACCAGGGTTAACATTGTGCTCCCCGTTTTAAGATGGTTCAGTTTAAACGTTCTGCTTTTTGTTGAGAATCCAATAATACACTTATAGACTCATTCAGCAGAATTGTGTTATTTCCCTGGGTAAGCAATGCCTAGTAAGATCCTCTTCTACCAATGTTGGGCATCTTGGCAGCTGCCAACCTACTCAACAACAACCATTGGCAAACTATATTAAATTTTTTTTTTTTTTTATTCTCAATGATGTTTTTCAATAAATGAAATGTGATATTCAACTCCGCATTGTAAAATAAGCTTTGTGTTAACGTTAATAATGTTAATGTTAATGTTTTACCTAGCTGTTGGGTGTAAATATACAAATACAGTGGGTACAGAAAGTATTCGGACCCTTTTAAGTGTTTCACTCTTTGTTTCATTGCAACCATTTGCTAAAATCGAAAAGTCCGTTTTGTTTCTAATGAAGGCTGCTTCTACTAAATGTTGAGCAAAGGGTCTGAATACTTATGAACCATGTGATATTTCAGTTTTTCCTTTTTAATAAATGTACACACATTTCGACATGTCTGTTTGTATATTATGCTGAGTGTATATTAATGAGAAATAAAATGAACTTTTTTTTATTTTAGCAAATGGCTGCAATGAAACAAAGAGTCAAAAATGTAAAGGGGTCTGAACACTTTCCGTTCCCACTATATATATATATAGATAGATATATATATAGATATAGATATAACTCCTCAGTTTACAGTACATTTAACTTATAATGGGTTTATTGGAATGCATCCCCA
The DNA here is from genome assembly GCA_034779995.1 of Parotocinclus haroldoi. Lineage (NCBI taxonomy): Eukaryota > Metazoa > Chordata > Actinopteri > Siluriformes > Loricariidae > Parotocinclus > Parotocinclus haroldoi. Next base: position 12,743 of record JAUZST010012516.1, read on the forward strand.
TCTTTAATCTGGGAACACCTGTATTTTTAAGGTACAAACACTTGCCATTAAGGTTTTACTGTCATCTTTCGTCCCTTGAGTAGCATGAATTTTGAGTAAAGTTGTTATTGCTCATTTCTGTTACAGTTAATATATGAATACTGGTACAGTATCATTTTTTCTGACAACATTTGTGTAACATTTATGCACTATAAGAATGCTCCTAAAAAGTAAATATAATATAATTTCCTGCATCTTCCTGATCATATGGTTTGTACTGAGCTCTAGTGGGCCACCAGAGAGCAGTGTGATGCAAAAATGGCGATATTATTAAAAGCCTTTGCACCACACGACCATCTGTGTGCATTAAAAGTAAAGGTTAAAAGCCACGTCTCTAACAAAGCCCCACCCTTAGGGTTTGATTGACGCTACCTGTCAGGTGGTGAAAAGGCAAATGTAAATGATAGAGTGTGTAAGTGGAAGAGAGCAACAGCGGACGTAGGATTGCGTTTTTAATCTCGTAGGATCAGGCATGTTGAGATGCAGTGAAGGTTTATTAGGAGGGTCAGTGCTCCTGTGACACGATGACGATACACAGGTAGGTAGAAAGAAAGTGGTCCCTCTAAAATAGTCACTGACCCAGGTCAAGATGGTTAGAAGAATTTAACTGGACTGGATATTTTGTAGGATTCTTTAATCATTCAAGAGGGCAATAAGATAAGATAGAGGCGGGTTAACGCCGCTCTCGCAACAAAAAGTTAGTAAATACAACTGTGGCGACTGTATAGTTATTATTCCGCGATATAAACACGTGGCAATTTAATTGACAAACGGGGTTTGCAACAATGTCCTGTAATCTACAAGAGAGAAGCCTTTTAAAAGCGGGACAAGCCTCTGCTCACTTACAGCCCACTTTGGAGCAATCCCTGGCGGTGGGAGCAGGATCCGACTCCCCTCCCCTCTACTGCACGCAGCCCTCACAGAGAGGCCTGATTCGCCGGCAGTTAGCGCCATGGCTAACCCGATTGTTTCCCCGAGTTCTCTACTCTCTGAGCATGCCATAACTTCGAATGCTCTGCAGCCTATTGCCGACTCTTTAGACTCAACCAAGCAAACTCTGGACTCACAATCAGGAAGCATCAAAGCTTTGGAGGCCGCAAAGTCTGACCATAGCAACAGGATTGTCCAATTGGAGAAGCATTGTGAATCTCTGGTTAGGATTCTGGAATCTCTGGGGATCTCTGAATCTCTGGAAAATGCAACGTTGCAGGACAAGCTGGACGACCTTGAGAACAGCTCCGGTCGCTCCCGTCCCGTAACCTGAGAGTTCCAGAGAATATTGAAGGTGCGGACCTGACGAGCGTTACGATGGAGCTGCTACAGTTCGGTTTTCGGATTGTTTCTGACGATCAAACAGGTTTTATTAAAGGAAGGCATTTATGTTCAAACCTTCGTAGATTGCTGAGTATATTATATACTCCTGGTGACCCCCAGGTCCCTGAAGCAGTTATTTCGTTAGATGCGGAGAAAGCCTTTGATCGTATAGAGTGGAATTATTTATTTTCTGTTCTGCATAAATTTGGCTTCAGGGGGACTTCCTGGATAAAATTACTTTATAGTGCTCCAATATATACTCCTATATACTCCCCTATTCAGAGGCACACGACAGGGATGCCCTTTGTCACCCCTGCTTTTTGCATTAGCTATAGCACCTCTTTCAGTTGCTCTTAAAATGGGACAGGAAGTCACTCGATATGGAGTGGAGAACAAGGTCTCTCTTTTCGCAGATGATCTTCTAATATGTACAGGTCGTCCTCTTTCTGCAATCCCAATTATCCAAACTATCTTAGAAGAATTTGGCTCGTATTCCGGTTACAAACTGAACTTTTCGAAAAGTTAATTTTACCCAATTAATGCAACACCGTAGTTACTCAGGTAGATATCCCATTTAGATTGGCACCATAAGGATTTAAATATTTAGGAGTTAATATCACATGTAAAATATCACTCATCCAGGAGGTTAGCTTTTCTCCTTCACTTAAAAACATGAGCACTGACTTGGAAAAGATTGAACTCTCTTCCCCTCTCTCTGGCTGGCAGAGTGCAGTGTGTTAAGATGAATACCCTCACTGAATTTTTGTTTCTATTCAATTGTTTTCCTTTTTTTTTGCCCAGATCTTTTTTTATATATATATATATCTTTGCTACTATAGCTGCTGTTACATTTATCTGGGGTGGCAAGGTTCCCCGTATTAATAGGGACACACTTCAGCATAGCCGATCTATGGGTGGCCTTGCTCTCCCCAACTTTATGTTTTAGTATTTTGCAGCTAACATACAAAAATGGCTTTTTGGCTTAAATATCCGAATACAGGGTGGTGTGACGTGGAATCTCTTTCCTGCCATTCATGTTCTATTTGTGCACTTTGGTCATATCCACTTAAAAAATGTAGGCTCAGTTTCACAGAATGTTTCATTTTGCAGAGGTGTCTGTTCTAAGTCCTATTTTCATTTAATCAAACCTGCAACCCTAGACTCTAGATTTGCACTTTGGGAGCGGGTGAACTTTCAGGGACTTGTATGAGCAAACATTATGCACTTTTACCTCTGTGAGTTCAAAATTCAATCTTCCTAGGACAGACTTGTTTCGATTTTTTCAATACAGTGCAGCATTCCAGGGCAAAGATTAAATGGGAGATGGGTTTTGAAATCGAGAACGATTTACTAGCCAAAGTTAATTCTTCATCGTCTTGTACCAGATTGAACTTAACGCAATTGAAGGTGGTTCATAGAGCTCATATGTGCAATGCTAGGTTAGCCCAAATTTATCCTGGAACGAAACCCAATTGTCACCCAGCAACACTATATCACATGTTTTGGTTATGTTGCAAGTTAAGAAGGTTTTGGGATTGCGTGTACTCCACTATTTCCACGGTCTATGGTAAGCAATTAGATCAGGGTCCCATATTGGCTATTTTTGGCGTTTCTTCGTAGACGTAGAATTTTACCCCCCACATTGCATTGAAAGTTGTCATGCACTTTTTGAGCCTCGAGAAGAAGTTCTTTTTAAGGGGTTCTGCAGATAAATTTTATGGGTGCTGGTCACCTTTTATAACGTTTTTTCAGTCCCTATTACTGTTTCCTGTGAAGAACTCTGACAATCCTATATCTTAATTAATTAATATTTGTATGTAACATTACCCACTGATGTATTATCATTATTATTGTTATTTTATTCATGTATTTTTTTATATATTAATTTAATTTATTTGGTTATTTATCCCTTTTCTTTATTTATTATCATTATTATTGTTATTATTGTTTCCTTTTCTTTCTTTCTTTCTTTCTTTCTTTTTGTTTGGGGGGATTTTTTTAGTTGATGGTTGTTTTGTGTAATGTTAATTTTGACGTTTAAACGTTTAAAAGCAAAAAAAAAAGAGGGCAATAAGATGGGAATAAATCAATAAATTATAAATGTATGTTCAGAAACCTGAGAAGAAGTGATTTTAAAAGCAGCTATTAGTGAGTTAAAGTGTAAAGTACACTTATTGAGAGAAAAACAAAATGCCACAGCCAGATAGAAATGTTTTTTGCTGCAAAACTCAGCATGTGGTTCTGTCTCAGGCGGATATGTAAACGATTACAGGTTGGTCTGATTGGACACTGGGTCTTTCCACAAGAGGGTGTCAAAGTGTCAAAGGCTATCAGAGACTACTTTTGTGTAGCGTACCTCTTGGTGGGGCATCACGGTGGCTCGGTGGGTAGCACTGCTGCTCACAGTCTGCATGTCCTTTCCATGTCTGCATAGGTTTACTCCAGGTACACTGGTTTCCTCCTACAGTCAAAAGATGTTTTAGGTCGCCTGGTCACTCTAAATGGGCATCGATTCGATGGCCTGCACCTAGCCAGTGAGATGGCGTTAAATAATGACTAAAACACTGCAGTGGTGTTAGCAGCGACGTCTCCAAAACGTCTGACAGGTCGATCAATGTGAAAGTGATTTCTTGGTGAAAGCTCATTGACTGTTGGACATGCCGCTGCAATGCATCCAAAGACTTTTTGCCCAGTTGACAGACTTTAAGAGGGGCGCATCAGTCGACCGAAAGAAGCAGTATGATCATTTTAAAATTACCCACCATCTAGATTTTTTAGTTATGAGTTATGAGCAATGGTTCTGTGAAGGCATGCACACATGGCAGTCAGTCTCTAGACAGTTCAGTAGAGAGGGAACTGAGAGGCTCTAACCACCAGCAGTTTTTGATACTCCAACAACCACAAGCAGCTCCCACATTTGAATTGTTTACCAAGTGTTTTTTTTATTGCATTTTGCAGCCACTAACCCAGTCTCCTCTCTCACACAATAGAAACCAGTATAGGTGGGTAAGTGCTAATGTGCTTCCTTTGCACTGTCTGGTTTCAGACTGCTGCTCTAACAATGTTTTTGGGCAGCTCATCACTCCACTAGAACTGTTCTTTTTTATTCACATACCAAGTGTGGGGGACCAAAAAGTTATCCCTACCAACCGTAGAGCAGAAAGATTATGCACAGTATTAGATTATCAGGCAACAAACTTGTGATGGCTTGCAAAATGCCTCCAGCTGCACGACACTGGCAAATGTAAAAGAACAAATTCTTTTTGTATTGTGGGACTTTCCACTGGTATATTTTTGTGGCTAATGAATTCTATACCTGCACCTACAGCTAACCATGAGCGTAACCTCAGTAACCCAAGGCAACCTTTCGATTTTTCAAAGGAATATTGCATCGTTTGCAGCCCCCTATTGTCTCCACTTCATGCATTTGTTTACTCATGTCTGGACTATTTTAACTTATGGGTTTCCATCTCGGTCACTGCACTGCCTTCAAACAGACCAAAATTCAGCTGCTGGGATTCTATCTGGCGCCAAACACTGTCAGCACATCACCCCTGATTTAGAGCGACTTCACTGGCTCCCGATTACTATGAGTCCGTTTGACCTTTAAAGCTCTTCACGACCTGGGTCCTGTTTACCTTTCTGACCTCCTAAATCGGTATTATCCAGCCAGGAGTCTCAGGTCAGCCAATGCTAGACTTTTGGTCATCCCTAGGTCTAGACTGAGCACCATGGGTGGTCGCTTGTTTAGTGTTGCTCCCCCTTTGCTCTATATAAGTATAACTTAGTAGTAGTAACATTTTATAATGGAGGAAAGATAAATCAGGCTTTTTAATGAATTTAACTACAACTTTTAACTAACTTTTTTTTCCCACAGAGTGCAAACAGGTAACCGTCACATATTTGACATTCTACCCAATAAGCAGCAGTGCAGACTGATCAATACAATGCTGATTCATTTACTTCCAAGAGCAGAGCACATTGGATATTGTACTTTTCTAACTGTATATTATATATATATTTTGTGAATAATATTTAGGCCAGTAAATAAAGATTTGTTTGCCTTTTGTCAGTTTCTATCAAATCTGGTAATACTGTACAACACATGGATGAAAACTCATGGGACATGCGTCAGGAAATTAGGAGTCAGGTTGAGAGGGAAGCCCTGTGTAATTACCTCACAACTAAATTCAGCTGCATTTCCACCTATGTTTACCAAATCAAACAGGTGTGTTGTTTAACTGTCTAATAAGGCTTGCTCAACCTGTTACTCAATACCCCTCCTTCATGAGTGTTTGTTTTTCCATATTCAGACAAGTCCTGTTGAATTTTTTTTTTTTTAATTTGACTGTTTATGAAATGAGTGCACGTTACCTAACCTATCCTATCCTTATCCTATCCTCATTAAGCTGGTTCTGCTACGGCATCACCACAGTAGATTAGACTTGGCACAGGTCTTTACACTGGATACTCGCGCATTACCGCTGGGGTATTCAGATATGGCATTTTCCCTTTTGTTTCTGAAATAAAAGGGTGTCCTGTGGTTCTTAACTGACCATGTAGTATATTCTATATACATAGATACTATACATTTGGACCTGTGGCACAGAGGTAAGTTGGAAACAGGAGTTCCTGATATTTAAATTCGGACCTGCAATATGAAGGTGTGTTGTTACCGTTATAAAGCGCTGTGATGTTCTGGTACTCTGGTTTAACTTTTAGCTGTCAGTTCAGCAGTGGAGGATACTTCTGATTTTAAGGCTCTAAAGTCTGCACAATGAACCTGGAACCTCAGGTTCCCTTGTCGCAAGCAGTGCCTCCTGTTGGTGTAACTGCAGAGCTTGTTCAACTTTGTGCGATTTATGAAGTGATTGAAAAATATTGGATTGTTAATTTCAGTTTCAGTTCTTTTCTGTTACATTTATTTTCTGCCCTATTCTGTTCTGTCTGTCTCTGTATTTTGCCCAGGTGTGACAGACGTTTTACTGTTCCTGATGTTCGTAATTTTCTGGTGTATCCCAAACCAAGACACCATTCCTTGTTCAGTTGTTTTCAGCAGTATCTGCAGTTCTTTACTGACTTCCTACTGTTATGTTCTTATTGGAATAATGGGTATTGATGACTACTAAAAGATGGATGTTTGGTTTAAGAATCAATAGTCCTCTTGTATTGAAACTCACATACTATATTGCATACTATAGGAACAGATACACTTGGCCACATGACAGGGCAGAAAGGAATGGCTTCCTCTGCTGTTGTAAACATTGGACTCCACCTACTTCCTAACACAAATGACTATGGGAAATGGAGTTCCCAATACAATTAGCTGTGGAATTCTATGGCTTTCCATACAGTATGATGTAATTTATTGGCAATTATAATTTGGAGAATCTTCTGTTTTGAATGTACTATCCCATAAATCAGTGTTAATGTTCTTGGATGTCCTACTTCTGTACTGACAGTGGAATGACGAACAAACTGAAGGTTACTGGAAGCACACACATGTATGCCTGTTGAAAAACAAACAAAATGTGTGTGCTTCCATTCCATTAACAGTGGCAACCACAATGCATGCAATGCCGTGCTAACGTTTACAGCTGAGTATTACAACAGAAGATGTCTGTTTTTATTGTGGGGAGCTTTGTGGATGCAGCAGTTGTTCACTAGAAAACCATCACTGGTGACCCATGTTTGAGCCCTGGTGGTTGTGATAACCATCATTGACTTTAAGTGAGTAAGGGGGAATGGGGCTAGTGCTACAACCCCAAGTCAGAAAATATAACCAAAACAAACAAAAATCACAAAAAAAAACATATATTACATTTACTTTAGAGTTTTATTTCATTGCAGAACAGAGAAAGAGTTCAGAAAGAAATTCCACGTTTTCTGTGGTCAAAGTTGTTGCATTTGTTAATCCATTCCTGCATGCCAAAAGACTGGAATGGGGACAATTTAGAGCTAGTAATGACATAAAAAGAATTAAATAAAGATGTGAAATAACGGTGTGATGCTTTTAGAAGCAAAGATGAGGGTCTCAGTTTCTTTTTAAAAAGCACGAGATTTTTTGTTCTATAAAAAGATAATAATGTTCCTAAAACAAAAGATTTGAAGGGATTTTCAAATTCAGCATTTTTTTTTTCTCATACAGAGTTTAATATCATTAAATGTTTCAAGGAATCTGGAGGAATTTCAGAATTTCATGGAGGACTAGGACAGCTATGGGTTCAGGCATCTAGGATAGACCATCACACAGTGAAAACTGGACCTTCGTGCTCTGGAATAAAAATGAAAGAGCCACCCAACCTTTTATCAGAAACTAGTCAGAAATTCAGGGTATGCCTTGGTACGGGGCCGTGTCAGTGCCTGTGGCAAATGTAATTTAGCCTTCTGTGAGGGCAGCATTAATGCAGAAAAGTACATTGGGATTTAAGGGCAGCAGATTCCCTATTCCAGGGATGCCCATGTAGTTTTCCACAAGGAAATGCTAAACCACATGCTGCACACATGACAATGGTATGGCTGTGGAAGAAGAGGGTACGGATACTATACTGGACCTGTTCGCCATATGTGTAAGAATGTGTGGAGAATTTTCACATGAAACAACAACCCTATATTGTTGCGCATGTGAAGGCGTGCCAAAACGTATTTTAAGCTGTTTTTGGAACGTGTGGCAGTCCTGAAATGCAGGTTTATTAAGAATCGAAATTAACTTGACCATGCAAAACATGAAACGTCTTTTCATTTTACATACTGTCCTAACATTTTATCATTTTGGGTTTTGCATATAACTGTGAGGACACCCAAGATAAATATGTAACAATATACAAAAAAAAAATCTGTGCAACCTGTGCTCTCATCATTAATCTCATCATTAGTCTCTTACGTCCAAGTGCATGTTATTGATTAAACTCTGTAGAGTAGGGGATCTACACAAGCACAAGCAGAAAACAAACAGCTGTACTGCGGTTCTCCTCCCTTACCACAAACCTGCACGACTGGTTTTCTTCCAAGTGTATAGTGTGCAGTGTATGCGTGCAATTTTTTTTTACTTCATGGCTAAAGGACCAGTCTTACCAAGCTGGTTATTCAGTACATTTTCCCTAAGTGCAAATCATAAATAATCTGTTTAACATACGTATACTTACTTAGAATAGCCTATAGGAGGGAAATCGTGTAAAGGCGGAAGCTGTATTGGGTAGAGTGGGTGGGGTTGTTAGTTTATAAGACATTGCTTCTCTTAATCAGTCTGCCCAATCAAAGAATACCTTTAGGTCTCCATCCTTACTTATATGTAACAAAGAGGAATCTTTTTTGAGTACAACAGGAAAACTAAACAGTAGTGCCAAGCATACAGGCTCGAAAATGTTATACTAAGCACGAGACAGTGACTGATCAGACTGTGACTTGAGCTTAGGTTCGTGGAGCTGTGAGATCACAGTGCTGACCACTATACCACCACGGTGACCTGTAATCTATTATATTTACATTTATTTTAAAAGTGTATGCAACATCTGTTCATTATAATGCCATATCCTGCCCATTCTTTTCTTCAAAGAAGACCAACGATGTAATGTGTTGTAGTTTGTGACCCAAAATTTAGTGACAGTTTATGACCCAATAACAGCATAGTGGGTAATTTAGCTGTATCAAGCCAAGTGTCAGTTAGAGTGCTGTAAAATCAATACCATTAAATCCACGAAAAGAAGTAACATTTCTGTGTCTTTGTTATCTGGCAGTCATATCTACATTCATACTGCATATACTGTACAAGCCCCGTATCCAAAGCAAATATACAGTCATAAAATATAAATGCAATCCAGGGTTAAGAGCCTTGCTTATGGGGCAGATTGGCAGTGCTGGGACCTGAACCCTGGACCTTCAGGTCAGTAGTCCACAATCGTAACTGTTGCGTCACCACCATCTAGGATTTAGTGATATCAGGAGAAAAATACTTTTTCTGTGTACATAGCTGTAAATAACGGAAGATTTTATCGGGGTAAATGAAAAACAAAATCTGGGGCTGTTTTATTACACTGGAAATAAAGAAACATTGATGTTATGGCATTCAGACCATGTAGAGAATTGTGTATAGTATTTAGTTAGTAGTTTGTGGCAACACTTTGGGGAAAAAACACAGCAGAAGTCATCAATGGCCTCAAACTTACCATTTCTGGGACGAACTGGAACTGTGGATGTGGATTAGCGAATGGAAGCGAATCACTTCAGTCTTTCTCAATCTTACTTCCCTTGGTGGAATCCATAGTATCCTTGCATGTCATACATTTCATCGTATAACGAGCAAGGGTGCAAGCTTAAATTGAAAGCCCATGATCTAAGATCCCTCAGATGGCACTACATCAGGAGCCACGTTCAAAAATGCCACTTAAATCTTTACCACACAGAAATTAAGCATCATGTCCAAAAGCCACATCAAATTCTCTGGGTTCAAAGACATCTAGGTTGGACCATTACAGAGTGGAACTGTGTATTGTGGTCAGATGAATCAATAGTCCAGATTTCACATTTTTGGGGCAAAAAATGGACACTGTATGCTCCGGACCAAAGACGAAATGGACCATCTAGACTATCAGCTACAAAAAAAAAAGCCTCAAAAAGGTTTTGAAACGGTATGGGCTTGTGCCAATGCCTTTTGTAAAGCTTATTTACACTTTTGTGATGTTAGCATGAATGCAGAAAAATACATTGAGATCTTAGTCAGAAACAATGCACTCAGACAGATCTTCAGACCCTTTCGCTTTTTCACATTTCAGGGGCCAGAGGTGAATGACAAGATTCGTTTCAACTAATTAAAAGACAAAAGTAACTGGTCTGCACGAAAGTCTCTCTGAATGCACAGCACCCCGAACCGAAGCAGATACAGTATAGTATCATGTATTTAAAACGAGATAATATAGAGTAAGGAACAGTTTCGAACATAACAAGGGAGGGCGTTTAGTTTAGTTGAGGTTTGGACTAATGACGTCACCAGAGTCCTACCCACTACGGTCACACCCAGTGTGTGTAAAGGCAAATCAGAGTAAAACGTTTCCTGATTCCTCTTCTACCAGTTTCGACTGTAAGTTTATTGATTTATATCATATTATTTTTTGTAACGCTGTACGTTACTATTTAGTTGCGTGTAACCTGCACTGTGTGGTTTTAAGGTTGCAGCAGTTGTGTATTTAATGCGGAGCTGTTAGAGGTTGGCTAAGCTGTACTATCGTTCTAAGGGCAAAGCTTAGTTTACAGAGATGGCTATATTCGTTTTAGATTTTACTCTACTTTCACATGCTGTACAGCCTTTTTTTCTGCGACGTTATGTTTTTTAATTGCGTGTTGTTCTATGTTATGTAATATCTTAATAGACTGTGCTGACTGACTGCCATTTTAGACCAACTCTAAGACGTGGTGTGAGTAAGTAGTGTAAGGATTACACTATGTTAAAACGAGGCAAATAATATTTACTGCTGATTTTCAGCGTTAAACATCCAGACAGAAGTCGTTGGGATTTCGCAAACACTGTAACGAATCCCAGAAAGAATCGATTCTTTTGAGTGATTCATTTAAGCGAATCGGTTCTGAACATAATCGTTTTAATGAATGAAAAGTTCTGACACTATAACGGGTCGATCTGATTAGGACAGACTTTATTTATTGCTTGTTTCGCGGATCCGCCGACGATCCTATTTAAAGAATAATAATAAAAAATATTTTTTTTGTATTTCTCGGATCCGCCGCAGCACCAATGGTTGAGATTCGAAAAAATAATCTTTTTGTCCACCCTCCGATGGAGAGCCAACTCTTTTCTTCTGTTCATTTAATGTTTCCGCCCTCCAGGATGCGAGGGAAGCGAATAGTTCCTTATTTTCCGCAAAAAGCTTTTCTAGTTTTTCTCGCTCTGTCGACGCAACACAGACAACATGGCCTTTTATATATATATATTTATGGTCAGTTTATAAAGTTTCACATTTTATTTTTGGTAGCTAGATCTACTTTAACCCTTTAGATTTTAGCCAGCCGGAAGTCAGCAGTTTGTCAGTATATCCCTAACCGGCTGCTTATATACTGCATATATACTGCATCATTTCTGCATCGGCACTATGGCCATCTGGAGTTGAGTAATGAAACTAAGGATATACGGATAGGGATATAGTAATGAAGCCGTTTTGGTAATTTCGTGGCTAGTTATATTGGGGGATTTTTGGGGGAAAAAGAGCCGAAATGTTCCAGGGAAATTCTGTAATTACATTTTTAAAAAAAGCTCAGGATCTAAAGGGTTAAGAGAGTATATTTTTGATATCAGAATGTTTTTTATAATACATACGCTTGTTCTGCTCAACATGACTTATTTCACCAGAGTATTTTTCTGTTTGTCTGTTTGTGTGTGCTGGTGAGAGTATTTATTTTGCCATGTCAATATGGCCCGTTCCTATACTCGGTTGGATTGCTACACTGACTTTGTTAACTCAGCATGCTTAATACAGGAAAGGAAAAGGTCTCTTAAACAGTAAATCTTGAAGTTTTGTGCAGTCTTACTCTATTCTAGTATCTGATTAATTCAGCATTGCGGTCATTTTTGCTGGAACACCCTGAACATGTTGAATTGAGTGCCGACTGCAGGACACTTTAAAGCCTGTTTCAGTGCTTTTTTTTTGTGTGTGTGTGCTAGTATGCAGTTCCTTTGGCCCTCTAAACTGTCATTTCCATGCAGTTGTAAATCCCCAGATGTGCCTAAAATATGGCAAAATTTTGTATTTGATTCACGTCAGTTCCCGTCCATCCACAAGGGTGTAATCGCAAGGTGAGTGTCCAGAGCTAGCAACCAATATAGTCGCCAGTACATCGGGTGGTCCTGTATGATTACACCCTCATTTCCTTTTCAATTGTATAACATATCTCCAGGGAAACCATGAAGCTACATAAACACTTTGCATAATACATGCAATCGCAGGGTGAAGACGGGGTCACAGGCCAGTCAGTGCCAACCAGTGCAAGGGCAGGAACAACCCTAGATGGGCACCAATCCGCACTAAGGGCCACTTTAAGAGACACCAATTAACCTAGCACGCCTGTCTTTGGACTGTGGAAGGAAACCAGAGTACCCGGAGTAAACCCAAGCAGACGCAGGGAGGACATGCAGACTCCACACAGAAAGGCTGCTCCGCCCTGGGACTGAACCCAGGACCATCTTGATGTGACACTGCAGTGCTACCCAATTTTAAAGAGCTAGTATGCACATATAAAACTGAGCAAAATCTGAATGGTGTTGATCCCCCGTTTTTAGAAATCTGGACAGCTGACAAAGAATCGAATGTGTTGTTTAATTTCACTGTGTGGGGTTGGTAAGAACTCACACTGAAAAGGTGTGTTTTTCAAAATACGTCACCTTTAATTCCTATGAAGGGAAACAAGACTGCACCAGCTAACGAAAATATTCTAGAGAACTGTGTGCTTTCAGTTTGATTGCAACAGATTGGAGAAGTTCTTTTCTTGTTCCAGCATGGTAATGCCCCATTAGGGGTGTGTAATATTTATTGTATATGATTATTATATGAGCTAATATATAATTAGATATAATATGATTATATTATATTATTATTAGTAGTAGTAGTAGTAGTAGTAGTAGGAATAGTATAAAAAGCACATATGAGTATGATGATTGTGTGCCCATACATGAGTCACAAAACACAGGACACCCTTTTATTTCAGAAACAAAAATATCTGAATACCCCAGCACGTAAGAGGTGAGGAAGCCTATCTTTTAGGCTATGTCTGGAACATGGTCGCAACACGGATGCAGCACTGTTGCATCTCTAATAGCCAAATTCTGAGAAACTGGGACTGAGGATGACAAGCCACGTAGTAATCATCCAAAGATGGCTTCCGCCGAAGAAACCTCAGAATTGGTTTTGGCATCCTTTGAGGAAAGTCCACAACGCAGCACGTGACATGTCCAGTCCACGTTTGACTTACCCCGTGTTTACATTTTACAGCATTTAGCAGACGCCCTTATCCAGAGCGACTTACAATTAATACAGTCTTACAATCCAAGCAATTGTGGTTTAAGGGCCTTGCTCAGGGACCCAACTGCGGCAGAGGTGAGATTTGAACCCTGGACCTTCTGGTTTATAGATAAGTTCATTAACCACTAGTCCACAGACTTACCCTGTACTTTGTTAAACTTACTCAAGAAGATTGATTAAGGTGTTTGCCTGAATGGGCATCTTTGCTACCCGAGCTATATTATAAGCTTTTACTTATATACTTTACTTAAATAGTAGGTTAAAGTGAACAAAGTCTAGGGTTAGTTTGGATAGACAGAAATGTAATGTCAGTTCAGTCCCAAACGTAACCACACCAGCGCCTGGCTTTTGTTGTCTCACTTTCTAAATTGTTTGTTCTATCGCTTGATGATGTACTGCTAAACGCTAGGTGTTACCCAACTGTAGTGACTAGCATCACACTCACTAGCGCTGTAATGTATCATCTAGCCTTTGGTGCCCACACACAGAGTCTGTCTTTTGGTTTCAGAGATTACAGACGTGTAAAATTGTATCTTCACACACATTAGATCTGTGTATACAGTGAAGGTTTTGTAAGATAACAGGTCGCCAAGACTGCATTTATGTTTTGGATGCTTGTGTTGAGCAGGATTAGACAGGCCTTTGATTTGTGCAGTTGATAGAGAGGAATGAAAGATGAAGCTGTTTCATGTTCTGATCGTACCTGCTGCTGCGGCTCGTCATGAATTTAAACGGTTTAAGCTAGCCTTACACTGTATGAGTTGCTGTCCCAAAAGAATTGCTTCACCATGAACTAAGACTGATGTTTTTAACCGAATATTTGCAAATATGTGCAATTAAGGCAACATAAGCCGCACAGCTATTTGTCAAATGCCATGTTATTTCTAGAAGAAACTGCTAATGTTATAGCCATGATCACGTTTGATGCAGTGGCTGGAACATGTCCAGGTTCAAGAATTTGGCTTATGCATGACACACATATGAGATATGTATCACCCAAGAACCTGTACAGCGTTTACCTCTCTCCCCATTGAAACGTGTGCAGAAATTAGCTTTGATACCACTTTGCCTGGTTTCCACCATTTACACTGTTGGACTGGAGAGAATTTTCTAGGCTTTACACAGAGTGTTGGTCAACTAGACAAAAACTTGGCAACCTTACTTCAGATTTTAAACTCTAGAAGGTCCCAGTTGCAGTGATGGAGTATCATAGTCTAAAAATGTACATTTTAAGGCTTATCAAATAGACCTTATTTGTGATCGTATTTACAGCGAGCTGTTGTTTTAAAGTCTAGGTTTGATGAAGTTTAAAATGGTATTATCTGCTTAGTTTTTTTTGCCAAGCAGCGTTCCTTACATCTAGGTATACCTTACTGTGAATCATTTAATCAGGGCAAAACATTTATAACTTTTCCCAACTAATATGCCATTTAAAAACTCTGGATTGATTTATATATAACTTTCACATAAACATACCTTAGGCCTCTGAAAAGTTTACATATTCGGTGAGAGCGCAATGCAATTCAATTAATTTTCAGTACACATATTGTATTCACATGATGGCTTAGAGGAATAACATTTGTTCGTGAAATGTATTTAGCTGCAAGGTTTTTACTAAAGTAAATAGATTACAAAATAGTTGATGTTCTCTAGGAATACTATATATATATATATAATAAATATATATATATATATAAACTTTAACTTAAAACTCATAATGCCAGACTGGGTGTTTTCTTTGGACTATTTTTAAAAGGAACTAGGCTGGGAAGAATGGGATCGGACATATAATTATGATCTTACACTCTGGGTTGGGTTGGACCTGTGGTTGTATTGGTGGCCAGAACCAAGTGAGACTTCTGCATTATTCTATAATAGGCCGAAAGCAAGCAGCAACTTAAATACCACAGGCAACCAAAAGCTTACAGCCCACAGGTCGAAGTGAATACGTTTTAAACATTTATTCCTTTGTAATGGGAGGATACAATCTGGCAATCCGTTTCAGAGTTCTGTAGTTTTTCTGTAAAAAACAAATAGTACAACAAAAGAAATACATTGAGGTACAAAGAATTAAAATGCAAAGTAAAATGGAAGACGGTTAAATCAAAGACTTAAAACTGTAAATCAAACTCGGATTAACTTGGGGTTAGAATTTGTTTTGTGTTGCTTTTTGTCTGTTTGTTTTTATAAAATGAGTTCACTGTAGACCACTTGAATATTCATGGTCCCTTCCTCAGATTCAGCAAACTATAATACAATTAAAATCTGTATATAAGAATAGATAAATCCCTGTTAAACAAGATGGTAGTAAGTAGTCTAAAATGTGAGTATAAATTTAAAAAAAAATAGATAACAACAGAAATTCTTTTAAATAATCGAAGTGGCAGATTCAATATTTTGGTTTAATATGTGTAATAGAGCAGACACGCCACTGTTGCTGATCTCTATGGTTTATAGAGTAATATTTGTTACCTCTCGTAGGATGACGTTGTCGCTGCACCCACCGTAATTTCTGTTTAGGAAAACATTTGATTTTTATGAACGTCGCTGTAATTTTCCTCTAAACATGTATACAAGGTGGCTATGTGGATCAGGTCTGAAAGCTGCATCCCCTGTGTAACAAGGTGCTTTTGGCGTGTTGGATGTTTATTCAGCAGTTTTTCCTCAGGACAAGATGTAAACTCAAAGCTTCCTTGTGTAATGTTCTCCTCTGAGTGTGAGAGTGCACAAGCCTGCAGAGGAAATTTCCATCCGACAGTCGCGAGCAAAAGCTGCACTACCAAATCTAACGCTGTAAACCAAAGAGGACTTGTTCTTCTTACCATTTCGAATCCTTGCAGATTAAATTTTGCCTGAGTTCAGTCTGGTCAGTGTGTGCTTTACGTTGTGGCTATTTCCAGTTCGCAAGTAGTGAGTTTAATATTTATTATGATTAATATGTACTGTGTGCAAGCCAACCAGTTCTATTAAATGTGAAACATCAGAACAAAATGCTCTTTATTATACCGTGCATAGAAAATACAAGACATTTGTATGCGGTTTTAAAAAACAGTTTCTATAAGCTACCATGCATTTAGTGTGTGAGTCGTAGCCTCTGCCAGCTTCCTTCTACAGTCTAAAGCTTGATCAGGAATGGTCTGTTTGTAAATGCAGCTGCCTAGAAGCCACTTTTTTGAGGAGGTCATACTAAAAAGAAGCCGCGGAAGCAATTTGTTCTGAAAAGTGTGGACTTTTTTATTTTGTGTACAATACATATTCCTTTATTTTCTGTGTGTATCTTGAAAAGGAAACAATCCGTGTCAAGTATCTTTTACTTTTTCACATCACATGAGATATTCCTAAAAACTAGGTGTTTTGTGGAGGTTTTACAATAGTTTCTTACTACAAAAAAAAAAGCTTTGTTCACTGACTGAATCAGCATTAGGATTTAAACTCACAACCTTCCAGTTACCAGCTGGATAACATATCGATGAGCACTGAGAGCACAGCATGTCTGAGACACAGAGCTCTTGGAAATTGGCTTCATTCTTTATTAATTAGCAAGTGTATTTACTCGTGTGTTTTGGATAGTTTTATTTTCTGGACATAATTTCAGTTACTAAAATGTAAATGTCAAGTTTCTCTTATGTGTTGAAGTGTCAGAAAAACCATCACAAAGTTATTTTCATTTTATTTTCATATACATGCGTGCTACTAATTCGGTGAATTTCCATGACCGTTACTATACAATGTATATGCAAAAATATTTTTTAATTGCAGTTCAGGTGATAGTTTTGTGTTGTCATTTTATGTTGAACTGCATTTTAAGTAGCAACGTAGTTAGCAATATAATGTAATAAATATAAAGGGCAACTCTTTCAAGCTCAAGGCTGACAGTAAATGGTTGACTGACTGAGAAAAGTCATTATGTAAATAATGTTGTTTTTTGTGCGTGTGGGTGCAGTGGTGGAATCTGTTGTAATCGGATAAAGCATTTGCATTCTGGTTTGGGCGTTCCCAAGGCTACTTTTTTTCTTTTTTTCTTTTCTGGTAGTACAAAGAACGCATTTGTGTAAGACTGTGTAGTTTAACAGTCTAGTTTACATACTGTTAAGACAAATCTTTTGGTTGTAAGGCTCTGAAGAAGCAGTCGCTGAACCCAGGAAGTTCTTTATCAAAAAACACTTTATTAAGTGTACAAAGTGGTCTGTGAAGATATATTGGAGCCAAGCCGATCGGCGATCCTTTTCTCCTGCAATTCAGCTACACGTCCGAAGAGAGAAGCCAAAAAGATCCCCCTCGTACCTTGCCGCGTGATTTTAAAACTCACCTGGGCTCCGCCTACCTTACTGGTGGAGCCAATTAAATATACTCACGATAAAGTGAGTCTAGTAGGAATAAACACCACATAACAGATCAAACCGTTATGGTTTCCTGAAATATATATAGAGTAAAAGTGTATGGGAAAACAGATTTATGTTTAAAGGTTAATTACATTATGAATTTACATGAAATATTCCTTAATATTGACACTCGTAACAGTGCAGTTGTTTGTAGCGTTTGCTATGGAAACATTATTTGTAGTTCAGACATACACTAACTGAACTGGCTATACGTGTGTGTGCCTAAAGTCACATATGAGCTAAGTACAAGTAAACGTTGTTCTGGAAGGTAGCAGATTTTGAGACTATATCTACTCAAACATCATCCAGATCAAGGATCTATCAAAGCAAAACCAGGACAAAATTGTAAAATAAATGACTGATTAAGGCGGGCAATAATCACACAACCAAAGGGTTACTTTAAAGGAGCTGATGAGAGCCGCAGTTGTGATAGGAGAAAACCATACTACCTAAAAGCATATAAATCATATAAAGAGTTATCAAATATGGCCATCTATTTACAATCAGAGCTTTATGATCCTAACGTTTATGAATGCACATGGTGTGTGTGTGTGTGTGTGTGTGTGTGTGTGTGTGTGTTCGGGGGGCTGTCAGGGCGACTTGTTACTAAGCTTTTTCACTGATAAACAGACAAGTAAGCGATAGAAGCCACCTGTTTATCCTCACAGACTGCCACTTTTTAATCTAAATTAAAACGAAAAGAAATCTAAATGTTAGACAGCATGTCTGAGACACAGAGCTCTTGGGACTTGGCTTCATTCTTTTTATTAAGCAAGTGTATTTACTCGTGTGTTTTGGATAGTTTATTTTCTGGACATAATTTCAGTTACTAAAATGTAAATGTCAGAGATGAGGATGATGATGATGTTTAGGTCTTAACAATCAGGTTAATAATATGCGCTTCATCTGGGTTCTGTAGCACAAGATGTGTGACCGGCTGCAAATGTGTTTTTATTTCAGAATGAGTTTTTGTTCGTAATGGAAAGTTGACATAGCGAGGAGGGAGAAAACTGGGAGGGAGGAACTGCATTTTTGCAGTGCAAAACAAAGCTAAATGCGCTTGTTTCTCAAAGCTTGTCAGTCAGTTTCCTGATATATAGAGGTTGATGATTAAAAGTTTGTAATTTCATAGATGTATTTTGTGTGTGTAGGTGTGTGACACAGAGCAAACGAGAGACAGAGAGGTTAGGTATGGTATGTAATATCATGGAATATGGTGTTCAGACAATGTCCAGATCACACATATTGCAATTTCACAGAATGTATAGTGAATTATATATATGTGTGTGTATTGTTAGGTTTTGAAAAACATAAAAAACATATATGAATTACAAGAAGCGGTATGGTATTTAACCACGTGGTCCTTTGTGCAAAATGGCGCCAGCCGTGTGCACTTGCTAGGGGCCCTCCCTTAGTTGGGACCTAGGGGGGAAGATAGCATTCAATGCATTAAGGTATGTAGACATGGTCAAGAAAACCTGCTGAAGTTCAAACTGTGCATCAGATAGGAGAAAAAAGGTCAAGTGTGTATATTTAGTCATTTTGCTGATGCCTTATCCACCACAATCCTAGGTAGATTGGTCCGTGAATCTCAGAAGCCGATTATGTTTTAGGCAAATTTGTTTTTAAGGTTAACAGAGAATCCAATGAGCATCGGTTCTTTAGTCTAATATGCCTTGTTGAGAATGGTCAGATGGTTGGACCTGATCGAAAAGCAACAGCAAGTTGTAAAGTATCTACTCATTACAACTGAGGCATGCAGAGCATCTCTGGAAACACAACTGTAGAAGACCACAATTTTCATGAACTTGTAAAAAATAGAGCAGATATGAATGGAACAAGGAAAAACATTACATGTCTCGATTTCTGCTGTGACACTGGTATGGTATGGTAAACAACTAGAAAATTAAATTTAAATTTACATTTATTTAATTTACTAAAATTGAATTTTTTTTTTTACAAGGGTAAATTGTCTCAATGCAGCTTTACAATATTATATTATCCTAAAATCCCAAATTGAGCAAGTCTAGGGCGACAGTGGCAAGGAAAAACTCCCTGAAAGTAGAAGGAAGAAACCGTGGGAGGGACCAAGACTCAAAAACGGACCCGACCTCCGTGGGTGGTGTAGATGGAAGTATGTTAAAGTAATAATAAAATTAAGTAAATAATATAATTTAAATAGATAATCAAATTTAAATTAGTAATAAATAACAAAATAGAGAGCAAAATTAGAGAGTAGAGCGTAAGTAAGTTAGCGGTAAGTTATTGGAGGCACGTCGTCTCCTAACAACTAAATGATGGAAGGAGTAATGGGACTGGGTTCTGTTGATGAAGACCAGTAGAGGGAAAGTGTGGATCTTTGTCTTGTATCAGAAGTTCAGGTTGATGGTGGTGATGTAATGGTGCGGGGGATGTTTTCTTTTCACTGTTTGGGCCCATTCATACCAAGCAACACTGCTTACCTGAGTAGGCATGCTGACCATGTCCATCTTTTTATGACCACAGTTCGTCCAGCACTTCCAGCACCATGTAACAAAGCTCAAATCATCTCAAACTGTTTTTTTGAACATGACGGTAGGTTTCTCTGTACTCAGGGATGTGGTCTGTGGTAGCCTAGTGGTTAAGGTACTGGACTCTGGACCAGAAGGTCCAGGGTTCAAATCCCACCTCTGCCAAGTTGCCAGTTGGTCAAGTCCCTTAACCCACAAATTGCTTGGATTGTAAGACTATATGAGTTGTAAGTCGCTCTGGATAACGACGTCTGCTAAATGCTGTAAATGTGATGTGGTGTAACGGGAAATTCATGGCCGTGCAGCCGACAAATCTGTACGAACTGCATTATGCTATCATGTCAGTGTACAGTTGATCTTGTTGAATCTTTGTAACAAAGAATTAAGGCACTTCCGAATACAGTACTAGCAGAGTGTACCTAATAAAGTGGCCAGTGAGTGTAGATCTTGGGACCTGGTTGATAATTCGCTGTGTTTTGGGGGTTGATAGTGAATTGTTTTGAGAGAAAGTGCGATGGAGAAAGTGGCAGGTTTTTGGGGTTTTTTTTTCTCTGCTTACCGCACAGTACAGTGGATAGGAATTATTTAACGGGCAAATGTAAAAGGGTGACGGCTTTATAATGCCAGATGTTGCTGTGCTTGTGAGTATCACGATAGTGAGCGATGCAAAAAGTAGATAAAAAAAACTCTGTTGCTGTGGCAACGGCAAGTAGACACTTAAACAGACTCCGATACGTGAATTCAAAGCCACACGCTCTTCCTGTTTGTTCACACCTGAAACCATGACACATTTTCCGTCTGTATTATGTGCATAAACAGGTTCAAGGTTTATACTAATAATAAATATATTATATATTAAATGCATGAAATTTTTCCACTGTTTTTGTTTTCAAATTATCGTGATATGTTGTTTTTTTTTATCATGTAGGGCAGATCAGCTGAAAAAGAATCTAATCAGTGATTATAAATAAGTTATAAACTATGTCTACGCTACCTTCTATTAACAGATTAGGTCCCATCACAAATACCAGTCCAGTCCTGCACTGTTTTGGAAACAAAGGCAGTAATTTGGTTTCATTTAAAATGACTTAGGTTGCACTGGTAGTTTATTCATTTAGGTCCCTTAATTAAACTTCTATTCTGTACAATATTGTAAATTGTCACGCCTGACGACTGCGCAGGCGTGCCTTGATTGTGCACACCTGTCCCGGATCAGCGAGGACTCTATATAAGCTTCGCCCGCGTTCATGCGGTGCGAAGCTTTCTTTGTTACATGTTATTATTTGGTTTTGGTTTGTTTTTGACACAGGTGAGGTAGGATCTTTCATTGTCGTTTCCAGTCCTTGATCCTGCCCGCCTGCTGTCTCGTTATGTTTAGTTCTGTTTTAAGTTCCGTTTATTTAGTTTCAATAAACCTGTTTTTCCCGCACGTCGCGTTTGCCTCCGCTCCTTCACCCGTTGTGACAGTAAATGGTGAATAGTGTTTGCGTAAGTAACAAAGATATTAATGGAAATTAAAATGCAGATATGTTTGAATGTTCAGCACGCCTCTGTTTTTCCATTGTTTCATCTTCCCGTTTTGGTGAGCTGGTGTCCACTTGTAATTGTGTCTCTTATAATGGTGTCTCAGCTTTTTGTTCTTTTCTGACAGAAGTGGAATCCAATGTGACCTCCTACTTTTGTAGCCCAGCCACCTCAGGGTTTGGTATAGGGCTGCTTTATATTGGGAAAAAAACTGAGATGCAATTTTATGGATAGCTCTGTGGTGCCGCATTAAGTGGTTTTGACAAATTAGTCGAGCTGTCTTGTGTTATGCCAACTTGTGCGAGGTGCTGTCAACAAATTACCCTTTGTGGTCATTTGCATTGTCGTAGCTGAAACAAATCCAACCTCTGGACTATGGAATTTGTTTTCGCAACCTAATTGCACATTTAGCTGTCGATCAAGAATAATTGGACGGTTGGCTAGCTGTCAACAACGAGCAACACACTCTGTGTGTTTAAGATTGGACTCGAGTAAATGCAGGATATAAAAGAGATATGGAGATATGTCTTGGAAAGAAGCGGCAAAAGTTCTAGCACGACTTGCTTACTTTCAGGGCAGCGCAGTGGCTCGGTGTTTAGCACTGCTAATCCCAGGGAGAACTGTCTGGGTCCGTTTTCCCATAGCCATTCTTTCAGCTTGAATCCATCTGGCCATTTTACACAGAGCTGCAGAACAGTACGTAATGCATTTTTTTTTTTATTGCGCATGTTTGTGCAAAATCACTGATATCACATTTATTTCCCATTCTTATGATAGACGTGAACATTGCTTGAAGCTGCTGGCTGGTATGTGGGATATTATTCGTTGCACTGCCACTGGGTGATAATTGCATGATGTACAGGTGTTCATATTAAAGTGCTTAGTGTGTGAAAAAATGTGTTGTTATTATTACCTACAAATACATGTTACATGTTACAGTCAGGTAGATAGTAATGATTATAATTTGAGTGACAAAATATATGATATCAAATCCTGACTCTAAATTGATTTGTTCTTTGTGTGTGTGTGTGTGTGTGTGTTTTGTGTTACAGTGCCAGGTTAGAGGAGTTTTAAAAGAGCTTGGGGAGGCCAGAGCTCACTGACAAACCCTGCAACCCAATATAATAATAACATAAAAATGAAGATAAAATACACTGCCTCCTTTATCTTCATTGTGGCTGTGGTCATCATTGAGAAGGAGAACAATATCATCTCGAGGTAAGGCAAACAGTTTGTATAGAATGTATGAATGTTTGTCTCATTTGGCATACAGCTTTATTATATAATATGTGAAGTTAATGTAGTTCTCCCATATTCCAAATACATGCTTTAGGTTAGATAGGTGCTCTAAACTGTCCCAGTGTAAGTATGGCTGATTAGTATTGTTCCTGTCGCCATAGCCATCGATGTGGAAGTGATGTGTTATGATACCGAGAATAGGACCCAAAGATGCGTATAATGGGTGTACGCGACGCAGGGGGACAAAAGGAAGGGAGGACTAAAAGGGCGGAGCAAAAGGCTCTCCAATCTGCAAAAGGAATGAGCTGCTTCGGGCTGCTTCGTTCTAAACAGGGCGACGCAGTGAGCCCCCGAAGCGCTAGGGGGCGAGCCGGAGCTCGGAAAATGCACTAAGAGTGCAGGAGGGAGGCTGCAAGCGGCAGCGTCCCAAATAGGGAGACGGAGTGCGTCTCCGAAGCACCAGGGGGCGAG
>JAUZST010012517.1:0-11411 GCA_034779995.1 Parotocinclus haroldoi
AGAGAACCTTGACATGGTAGACAATCTTCTTAACCACTAAGCTACACAGCCATGGTATAACATAGGGAATTTGGACCAGGCTTTATCTCTTACTAAAATTTAATTGAATAAATGAAATAACCCTCAAAATCAATTGTTGCCACAGAGAGGAAGAGCCAATGTCGGTTTTGAACCAGAGAACCTTGACATGGTAGACAACCTCCTTAACCACTAAGCTACACAGCCATGTTACAAACATGTGAAATTCGGACCAGGCTTTATCTCTTACTAAAATTTAATTGAATTAATGTAATAACCCTCAAAATTAATTGTTGTCACAAATTTGAAGACCCAACCTTGGTTTTGAACCAGAGAACCTTAACATGGTAGCCAATCTTCCTAGCCATTAAGCTACACAACCATAATAATTCCACTTTTTTCTTGCTTTTTCCTCGTCAGGAACACAGAGTGCCTGTACCTAGAGAAAACATTGTGTATGTGATGCGACCTTTCTTTCCTCAGGCACAGTCATCACTGTCTGCATGTGAACCCCAGTCCTGCCAGGATGAGTTGACAAGGTCCATGTGGTGGTGAGTATTAGACCGCTGCACAATCCAATCCCCTAATTTTTATTTTTTATTTGTTTATTTCATATATTGTAAATACATTAGCCCATATAAACAAATTATTATGAATTATAACCCCATATCAGAAAAATTTGGGACAGTATAGAAATGTAACCAAAGAATTAGTGTGTCTTACATTTACTTTGACTTTTATTTAAGTGAAAGCAGCATTAACCTGAGGTATTTCATGTATATTTTCTATAAAATGTAATTTAATTGTTAATAAACAATTAAATCTGGCATTTCAGGCCTGCAACACATTGCAAAAAGTTTGGATGGGCTAGCAACAAGGTGTTGGTCAACATATGTAGAAAAGGAGAAAATTATTTAAATGTTTAAAAAGAATGTTTCTCAAAGAAAGATTGGAAGGGGTTTGCATATGTCTTTAGGTGATTTAAGATATCTGGAAGAACTTCATTACTGTCATTTAGGAATACCTGAAAAAGATATTTGGGATTACATTGGCAAACCTTTGTCAAGAACTATAATACAGTATATAATGCAATATAATAGTAACGTATCATTTTGTTGTACAAAACAGACGCCTTATGTAAACCATGTGCAGAAGTGGCATCAACTTATCAGTGCTCTGGGATAAACCATCACACAGTGGAAACACATTTTGTGGTCAGACAAATCAGTGTACTTAAATACACGTTTACATTTACAGCATTTAGCAGACGCCCTTATCAAGAGCGACTAACAATTAACACTGTCTTACAGTCCAAGCAATTGTGGGTTAAGGGCCTTACTCAGGGACTCAACTGTGCTAGAGTTGGAAATCGAACCCTGGACCTTCTGTCCATAGTCCAGTATCTTAACCAGTAGGCCACCACAGTCTCAGTATAAACAAATCCCCTTTATACAATCAACTGTTGATGCCACATGCTTGAAATAACAAGTATGTCGTTTTTCTGCCTCATTACTAGTCCTAAATTGCCCCGTCCTAATTTGTTTTTGGAATGTGTTGCAGGCCTGAAATGCAGGAATATGTGTACATGTATATTTTTAAAAAGACAAATATTCATTTTTCGGATTTGGGGTTGTATTTTTTTTGCCTCAGAAACTATCATCCCAGGATAAAATAGAAATGGAAATTTGCCTACAAGACTTCAAATGGGACAAATAAGACTACATTACCCTGAGTGCAATAGATCAGGTAGGCCAATGGGTGGGACTGTGTTGTAGGCGGGCTTAGAATGTAAACAAGTGTAATGGATGGAGACAGGTGAAGTGAAAGAGGAAGAGAACTCGCACAGCAGAGAGAGCAAGTCTGACTGCCGGAACAGGTAGTTGCTAGTAGACTTGGCATGACAGTGGTGATCACATCACGGTGTGATCCCATGTTCTGGGATGGAGAGAAAGCACAACTCTACGGTTAGACTACTTTACTGTGTCTACCCGTGGGTTTAATACAGAGCATCACTTAGAGAGCTCTGGATTGTCTGCCTGTACTTTTTGACTGAATGTGTGACCATGCAGCCGGCAGCACTGGAACAAGAGGACTGCTTTGATTACTTGTTTAAGATCATTCTGATTGGAGACACCAACGTTGGCAAGACCTGTGTGATTCAGAGGTTTAAGAGTGGGATCTTCTCGGAGAGGCAGCAGAACACCATCGGGGTGGACTTTACCGTTCGGACTCTTAATATTGATGGCAAAAGAGTCAAGGTCAGTTCCATTTATCATGCAATGAATGCGTTCATTTTCAATTCTACCGAGTGTGCGTTGGTTAAATGTAGACTCCAGCATTCTTCACTGTAATTCAATATAATGTTTGGTAAGACATTTCATTTCAAACTACAAATTGTACAGTCATTCTTACTGCAACTCATTTATGTCTTTATTTTATTTAACGTTCCACAAATTCAATAATTGCCCAAATGTCACTTATAAGAGAGAGTCTTTTAAGTTTGTAATAATCTTGAGATAAATTGCATTACAGATGTATTCAATTAACAATGAAAAATACATAAACATAAAACAAAGATATAATGAGTTTACTGTGTAATCGTTGCAGTTGTTGGTAACACCAGACTATCCCTTTAACGCCATCGTCTAAGTAACTTGTTGAGTTGAGTAACCTGTTCTGCAGCATAAGATCTTATCAGCAGTAAGGTGGGTCCTTGTTCAGGTCAAATACTTTAAAATAAAGTAGTCGGACCAGGAGAGTTAATGGAGACTCGTTCTACAGGTTCAGCTGAACGTCCATGCTGCAAGGATTATCTTCCCTCTCCTTAGGTTTGTGGACACCCTTTCTAATTTGTGAGCTCTACTATTTCAGAAAAACTCGCTCGTAGGACGTTCATAATGCACTTGAAATTTTATATTTAATAATAAACACAAATATACATTTTATAAGAAATGCAAAGAGGACCCCACAGGAACTACACCCTACTGACCAGTCAATGTGTGCCACTCTCGTCCAGTTTAACATGCCTTTGTTCACCCCATGAATATATCACTTACTACTTAATCACAATAATGGAGTTTGCATCTCATTTGCATAATCAAACAACTTTCTTTGGCTTGTCTGATGATCTTGTGAGCAGTGTATAAAGCATACATTTCTGGATTCTTCATAGACAAACAATGGTGGTAGAATGGGCTGACCTTAATACCCCAGTGACTCCCAATATAACCTGTAAGCAGGTTTCTGCTTCCAACAAGTCAGTTCATCAACTTTCTCCCCTGCTGTACTTCAGCAAATAATTGATTTGCCAATTTTGATTGAGCCTGTTGTCTAACATCAGAGCTAACATCACAGTGATGTTCCAAAATCTAGAGAAAGCCCTTATAGAAAAACAAAAAAGTACTAGTAAGGAGTATTTGCTCTGTCTGAGAGCAGGGGGTGGTTAGATTATAGATCATGTAATGGTTAACTTAGTCCACCTGCTTGAGTTTTGTTCATGAATCTATTAAACCTGAGGCACTGGATGATGTATTTAGTTATGTTCACACCTGTTACAGCTTAAAGGCTTACACCAGTGAATGTTTGCCCAACCCCATAGAAACTCTTATGGAGCATTGTAATGGCTTGATGCAGAAAGTAAGGAGCTTATTCAGCAACATTAAGGGACTATTACTGTACATTAATGAGCACTCCCTGTTGCACATGACTAGGGAACTGTCTAGGGAACTGTCCAGGGCTCCCCTCCCTCAGACACAAGCAGTCATGATTGTGTGAGACCCTGTCACAAGGCAAAGATGAGAGGAGATCTACCTGGGTCTTAATGACTGTGTGCTAGATAATAGATACTAGACAGGTAATAGATAATACAAATACTTTTTGATACTTCTCATGGCAAAGCTGATAAAAGCTAGAGAGACACTGCTGAAAACATTGAAAAAAAACTATTAAGCTCTGTGGATAAAATTAGTGTGCTGCCAGTGGTTGCATAATGGATGATTAATGTTGAACTGAGATCAACTCTAGGCCAATCAATGGGGTGTGGAGAACACATGAAAAACAGAGTATTGAAACAGATACAGAGTGAAGACAGAGAAAAGACCTGACATACAGGGAAAACACTCAAATATTCGAAAACCGAGGTGCTGGAATCAGGTTTCATATACTGATTGACAAAGTGCATCAGGAAGAGATGTTGGAAACAAATGAAACTTGATGATATATGTAATTGATTACAATAACGGCACGAAAGGAGTACAATTTTTTTTAGGGAAAACAGTACAACTGAAAGGAGGCCCTAGCGCCCTGCTGGGCTGCCTCTAGCCTGGATACAAGATGAAATACAGGTTCTGAATGATGTACTGCGGTACTTGCCCACAGATGTTCACTGGGCCAATAGATCTTGCACAAAGGTTACAGAAGCTGCCGTCCCAGCTGGTCCCATAAATGCTTGTTTGGTAATAAATCTGATGAGCTGGTAGGTCCAATAAGTGCTGCTACCTGGCAGAGACATTCCTGGGAAACATTTGCTGTATTTGGGTGAGCATTATCCTGACAGCTAGGTCAGAACAGTCTAGATGGCGGGCAGTTTAACGAAACAACCCTTGTGCTTCTCTCAGTCTAGTGATGTGCCCACTGTCAACTGGGCAAAATGTCTGTGTGCATCAGAGAGGCATATCTGACATATCAACAGTCTCTGACCAAGAGGTACATGACCCAGAAGTAGCCTCTGAGAGCTTTTTATATGGCAGCAGAGGAAAAACGTTTATGCTCTTTGGTGGCAAGACCTTTATTTAATACTTTAAATATCTGCCTGAGTAACTACTGCTTGCTAATATTTGCAGCAATCCATCATTTCTAACTGGTTGAAGTTTTTTTGTCAGTGAGTGTATAACTTCCACCATTTTAAACAATAGCATTACTTGGAAACCACATAGTTAGGGTTAATTAATAATATGTGTGTGAGTCTGTGTGCAGGGTGATCAAGGACAGCTTGCAGATTTATTGTACAGGTAGCAGGTGTGTTAGGTTGCTATAACAGCACAGCCCTTCAGAGAGGAAACGTATCCCTGTGAGATTTGATGCTGATGTAGCTGCTATTCTAATGCTTTGTCATAAACCGTCTTGATTACTAACAGAAATTCCAGCATGAGCTGTTATTCACGGGCTAGAAGGACTCAGTACTTGGTCTTAGCTTTAATTTTAATTCACCACTCATTCAAACTAGAACATTCCCAGATTTTAATCAGCAAGTCAAATATTAACTGCTAATGGGTGCGAGCATTACAGAACAGAATTGAAGGGAACTAAAAAGAATGTAGAGAAATGGTCTCCAACTACAGAACTACAAAGTTCTTCTTTATGGACAGTGGAACTAATCAAATGAACAATAAGTGTTAAAACAAGACGGAGGTTATAATAAATTGATTCATGTAGAATGTAAACTGTTAAACTTAGCCTTCTTCCTTATCACTATGAACGCTCATTTCTGTGGTTTCCACCACAGATGCAAGTTTGGGACACAGCAGGACAGGAGCGGTTTCGAACCATTACGCAGAGCTACTACCGCAGCGCACATGGAGCCATCATCACCTATGACATCACTCGCAGAGCCACCTTTAACTCTATAGCTCACTGGATCAATGAGGTGGAGCAGTTCGGCGCAGCAAAAGTCCTCCTGGCTCTGATAGGTAAACAATATGCTCAGGCTCAGACTCATTGGAACTGTGACAGAGTGACCAAAGGTGACCATCTGCAATGTTTCGAATATTGCATAGCAGCATGCATAACACTTCTGACATGAATACAGTAACAATAAAAGAAAGATGTCTTCTGATAAATAACTGATCACGACATCAAAAGTCCCTTCTTCCTAATTTCATGTGCCATTTCATTGTATATAAATACATACAAATCTTAGCTAGATTTCCAATTCAAGCATAGTATATTTTATAACTGAATAGCTTTGTTAGGGTTGATGACTGATGTTTAGTAGAACAATTTTTGTTTTTAAACAGCAGCTCTGCTTCAATTAAGTTCAGTATAACTGGCATCATAGTGTCTTTTTATTAAAATGAAAATGTAGAGTACTATCTGTGTAGAAAATGGTAAAGAAAAAGGCTCAAGGAAAACTGGTCAAGAAAAACATGTAGGGAAAAGTAAAAAAATAAATAATTAATGGAACGATAATGGAGAAAAAGGAAAAGATAAAGAGAAAAATGGGGGGGGGTTAAAAGATTGAGGGGAAAGGAACAAGATAAAATAGAAAGGATTGAAGGGAATGTTAATAGGAAAGATAAAAAGAATAAGTAAAAATAAAGGCAAGGGGCTGATGAAAAATACAAATGTTGGGGCAGTATAGACAATCAAAATAAATTTATATAACTTTCATTGTAGACAGTATGAACCTGAGATATTTTATTTGTTTATAAACACTTATCTCTCAATTTCAGGTCTGCAATACGTTCCAAAATAGTTGGGATGAGGACAATTTAGGGCTAGTAAAATAATGAATTTAGATGTGATTTCAAACTAGTGATGTAAACAGGTGACTATAATCATTATCTTTGTAAAGCATAGGTGTGCTGCCAGTTTGTGAAATGTTGAAAAACAATTTTCTTTAAGGAAAGATTGGAACGGATTTGCATATTTTTTTTACTAAATCATGATCATAATTACCTCTTGGCATCACCAGTTTGAAGTAATGTAATGATTCATTCATATTTTCTTCTCCTCAATACAGGCTATAAATTGCTATAAATGTGTTACATGCCTGAAATGGAGGAATTGATGCTTATTATTAAAAAAAAACATACAATGCACTGCTCAGAAAACACTAAAGGGAACACTAAAATAACCTCCTAGACTTCCATGAATGAAATATTCCAGTTAAAAATCCTTATTCATTACATAGTGCAATGCATTTAGAACAAAATAACAAAAATAATTAATGTCAATCAAAATTATCTCATGGAGATCTTCTGGATTTGGAAGCATACTCAAAATCAAAGTGGAAAATCAAATTACAGGCTGATCCAACTTCAGTAGAAATTCCTGCCAATCTTGGTCTTGGTGTTCTTGATTCTTGGTCATTCTTGGTGTAAGCACAAGTCCCACTTGTGGATGTCGAGTCCTCATACTATCCTCATGGAGTCTGTTTCTGACAGTTTGAGCAAAAACATATACTAGTGGCCTACTGGAGGCCATTTTGCAGGGTTGTTTTGGGTTGTTGCCCTCCTATGGCCCCCTCCATGTCTCCTGGTGTACTGGCCTGTCTCCAGTAGAAAAGTAATTGCCAAGTATGAGTATTTCAATGCCACAGCAGTATAATACACCTGCTCACCACTGCAGGAAACCAAGAGGCCCTGCTTGGTCCAGCACAGTGTTTTTTTAAACAGGTGCCAAAGTCCCTGCTAACCTGACCTGGAAAAGTGGGGTTACAACAACAAATAAACAAAATCTTAAAAATGAACACTAGACAAGATACTGTTGAATGTCAATAATAAACCATTTTCAAACTCAATTCCTTTTGTGATTTGTGTTCTGAAAAACAAATCTGTTATCTGAGATCTGATGTCAGTTGCGCTTTGTGTACATGTATTTATTTGGGAGATGATAAAATGCAAAGGACTGAAAAACATTCCGAGAATAACTCAGAACGGTAGTGTGTGTTGATGTTACAAACTGCCTTACTAATGGAAACAAGATGACAAAGATTCTAATCTTACACATAATGATTTTGTATCTGGCTAGGCTAGGAGCATTCCACCAATTAACTAATCTTAATCTTCTGCCTCACGTTTCAATCTGTTTTCCAGGTAACAAGTGTGACCTGGAGTCTGAGAGACAAGTTCAGTTTAAGGAGGCTTGCTCACTAGCCAAAGAGAAAGGCATACTGGTAGCACTGGAAACTTCAGCAAAAGAAGCTCAGAATGTAGACGAGGCCTTCATCATGATTGCACGCGAGTTACTGGCACGCAATGGACTGGCATTTAAAAAGGACGACCTACAGATGGACTCGCCACACATATTACTGAGATCCAACTCCAGACCGATTAACAGCATCACACAGACGACTGAGAAAAAGTCATGCGAGTGCTGACTACAGACAAAGCAGTTTCAGATACATGTCTCAAAAACAGTAAAGACAGATGGATTTTTGGAAGGCACATGGATGATGCTGGCCACACCAGCTGAAGTATGGATCGGAAATCAAATCGGAAATATTTTCCTACAACCATTACTCAGGTTCTTTCTTTCATTTAATTCCTTCTCATCCTGGTCAGGGTGCGGGTGGGGTCAAGAGTCACACTCCTTGAAAAAAAAACAATGCACCAAAGAGTTCTTGGGATCATCGTTTTACATGTGAATGTAGGGATGAGTATATGCAAGTAACAATATTAGAGCAAAAGGAACAGTTTAGTGGCGAAAGTTGTACAATTAAAAGGAGGCTCTGTTACCCTGATGGGCCACCTCTAACCTGGATACAATATGCAATACGATAAGGCTCAGGTTCCGCATGGCATCCTGCAGCACATTTGCCCATAGATGTTGCATAATGCATAATCTTGGCCCACAAATGCTCGATTGGTGATAGATCTGGTTACCGAGCAGGATAAGGAAGTACTGCAGTCGGGCAGAGTTGCTACTGTTGTCAGTTGGAAGCCCTGATATGAGATGCAAGATGGTGCGTCTGTGGATCACGCACCTCTCCTGGTGGTTCATCTGGGTGACCCAAGCCTGGTTTGCCACGTGCCTTCATGGAACCACTGCGAATGTCACAATGGTCTTGATGGCAAGTAATTAGTGGAAACAGCCATCCTGTTTAATGATGTACCCCACTCAAAGTCTATGAACTGGGCAAAGCGCCTTCAAGTGCGTCATAGAGGCATATCTGGTCGTCATCTCTCTCTACCCAAAAGTAGACCTGAAACCCTTTTTATAGGTCAGTGAGGAAACCACTTCTACAGCCTGTTGTGGCAAGACCCAGTGTCTAATCAGACCATATCTGTAATCATTTACATATCTGCTTGAGACGGAACTACTTGCAAGTTATTTCTATCTGGGTGTTTTTTTTGTCAAGGAGTGTATATAAATTTTAATGTTTAAATAATGATAGCTAAACACATCGAGCACATGCTTATTTAAGCTTTTTGTGACACCAAAAGTGTCAATTTACCTGACTTTTTTTTTACATTGATGCCACTCACCTACTGTGATATTAAAATATTCTGGTCCAACACTTTGCTAATGTTTTATTCTATGGGTAATGCTTTCAGTAGGACTACACAGGCCTCAGTGTAAACAAGAAACATATTTATTTAGATGTAACTCTACACAAGTCCTTTAAATGCACTCTGGTCCTGTACTGACAGTTTGGTAATGTCTTCATAATCTTTATCTGTAAAAAAAATAGTGTATATATAACACCCAGAACAGAGGAACTTGTTTTCAATTGTCAAACTTTGTGTGCTGCCCAAAAGATTTCAAAGAGCAACTTTACACAAATTGTTTAGTAAGAAGCCTGGGGAGCACCTAAAGCAAATTGCAAGTGTAAATTTTAGGCGATATTTTGAAAGAATAGTTCACAGAACATTCTTTTACACAGCTTGACCAGCCTACTGTAAAATATTTGCTTCTTTAGTCTTGCAGCAGGCTCAGTGGAACTAATATTACTAAAGTAATGGAAGTCAAGTTCAACCAAAATTTGTAAAACTATACTCAAATCAGATTACACGGGTTTTGCCTGGTAAGCACCTCACATTCATGTTGCAAGCCGAGCCTGAGAGTTTAAACCAAGAACCATAGGAATGGCTGTGTTCGGGATCTAACTTTAACCTACAAGACAGAAAATGTAATCGAATTATCCAATGCCGTTCTTAAATAACGTCACTGGAATTACACGAATGTGCTTTTCAGCTCAGAACAAATAATTAAAGCCAAAAGCACCACTGTTGTTGCTGATCCCTCCAACATTATGGAGGAAGCCAAGCAGGACAACCAGAATCACTTTTATATATGGTTGGTATCCCAAACAATCAATAAAACACTTAAGAAAAAGATTTTAGAAGAGACAGTTCTATTACCTGGACAAAAATATCAGACCCATGTCTCCAGTACAAAACTAAAAAAGTCCCCAAACATGTCTTTGCTGACAGGCTAGATAACAAAAGTTCTGTCTGGTTTTTTTTTTCTTTTTAAATTAACCAACCCTTTGTAATTCAAATATATTCCATGCTAGGAGTACCAAGCTGTTTGACGTTACCAGGCTTAATTATTTTAAACCATGATTGAGCATTTAAGCTATACAGTGTGAAGCAAAGTCTTAATTTCTGCATTTTTAAAATGCAAACCATTAGGGTACATGTCTTACACAAACAACTGCCAAACAAAAGGTTTTATAGCTTCAAGGAGCATTTCAGCTCTAAAACACAGTGCCCCCCCAAAAAAAAGAAGTCTTTTAAAAAAAATGTAGTACAAACAATGAAAATGTGGCGTTACTGTCTTTCAAAATTTCAACATTCTTTTTTTAAGACAGCTACAGTATATTTAGTTTCTTCATAGTGCGATAACGGTCTTTGATATTCACGGCTGAGCGGCCATTGAAAGGATAAGTGGTCCTGATTTTCTCCCAGTGTCCCACTCCGTAACGGGCCACTCCTTTCCTCACCCATTCAGACTCTTCCTCAGTCCACACCTGTAAGAGAAGCACAGTGAAGACAAGGCGCTAAACGACAGCCTTAACATGATGTAAAGCCATGAGTTTTAAACAATCTGTTTGTTGCCCTGATCATCTCCAGCTATGGTCTAAAGATTGTGCCCTCACACTCAAAAATCAAATCCAAAACAAAGGGCAATTAAGGAAAAAAAACTCTCTTGGTAATTCAATCAAGTTGCTGGGTGCCAACTTCCTTTACAAAATGCATTTTTCACATACCTCCATACCGGTACGTGACAAACAGTTCTAACGCTTTAATTAGGAATATTTTAATAATATTTTTTGTGCTAATAGCACTGCTAAGTGAAGAGTAGAACGAAATCACTGAACAGCATGCCGATTACAGCACGGCCTAAAGAGTCCGTTAACAGCTGGGAAATGCTCAGTCAGTTTAAAGAACAGCACACAGAAATGGATTATAAAGCTATTTAAAGATGCAAAAGAAGAACCATATTATGAAAGCACATCAACTCTCGAGAATGATTCAAAGCAAATAATTAAACCACTAAATTTTGAGTGTGTCTTACCAGAGCGAAATCTCAGGCAAAAAAAAAAAAAAGCATCTCTTTAACTGTGCTATTTATACAATGCATTTTTGTAATTTTATGGGGAGAATTAATTAATTAAATATATATATATATATATATGTGTGTGTATATGTGTGTGTGTGTATATATAT
>JAUZST010012518.1:0-11411 GCA_034779995.1 Parotocinclus haroldoi
GGGGTATATTCGGTTTAAACGCAGACGCGCGATGAGACTCAGGATAAACTCACCGCTCAACCACCAAACTCACGGCCTGCGTCAAGTCCGGGTTCGCCACCTGCAGCCGTTTCCATAGCGACCACACAAACTCCTTATCGGCCTGCAAATTAAAAAAACAAAACCCGTAATTTAAAAAGTCAAGCGTTGGGAGGGCTGCAATCAGCAACACAGGGACCAAGGCGAGAGCCATTCTCAGATTCTCACACACTCAGATGGACACTTCAGAGATGCCAGTTGACCCAAGGCATGCTTTTGAGCCTGTTCAGGAGCTGATTTCATTCCATTTAATTCTATTTTCTATAGCACGTGCTGCTTAACTTTATATTCAATAACTTTTAAAAAATGACGCATAATTGTATTTTTTATTGTATTTCTTAAATTTTATATTTTCTATATTGATTTTACTTTTCCGTTTTTCGTTCCGTTGCTTAATTCTATGTTCTACAGCGCGCCTTAGCTTTATTTTATATCGTTTCCATTTTATTTTCAATTATTTCAAAACGTATATATTTTTTTTATTCCAATTTTTTGTGCCATTGCACGTGTTAGGTTCATTTTTTATTTTATTTATTTATTTATTTATTTATTTTTTTTACAATTTTTAAATTTTATTTTCAAAGCTTGCGTGCCATACTGCAGAATTGCATTTTATTTTTGTTGTGTTTTTAAATTCTGTCATCTATCGTGTTTCTTATTTATATTTTCAATATATCTTTAATATTTTTTAATTAATCTATACCATAACGCATAATTGTATTTTTTACTGGATTTGTTAATTATACATTTTCTACTTATTGTATTTAATTCTATTTCCTGTTCTGTTTTCCATCATATTTGTTCTTTTTTTTTTTTTTGGTGCCGTGCTTCTTAATTTTATTTTCAGTACTCTTTTTCTTATTTTATTCTGCCCAAGTTTATTTATTTTATTTAATACGTTTATTTTTTATTGCGTTTCTTAACCTAAAAAAAAAACAAAAAACTTTAACTTAAAGTCTTTAATTACTTTGTTTTTTATTTTATTCCAAGGTTGCTAATTTTATTTTCCATTTTATTTCTTAACTCATTGCGTTTGTTATTTATTTTCTCGTTTCTTAACGACCTTTAAAAAATAAAAAATTCTGTTGTGTTTCTTATTTCTTTTCTATATGGTTTGGGATTTTTTTTTTTTAAATATATATTTGGCATTATTTATTAGAAGCCCAGGTCTGATGAGCAGGGATCGCGTTGCCAAGTCCATTAAATAGGCATTATAAGGGCAGAGCTAAAGTTCGTTTTGTCAGTCGGTGTAGTAACGACACATCTGGCAGAGGCGATGCGATGGCAGAGGCGAGGGGCGAGGCACGTGTGAAACAAATTTCCAATTCAAATCCTCTAATCCTTCACCCTCTCTCGCTCTCTCCATTTTTTTTTTTTTTTAAAGCGGCGTTCGATTTAATGAGACTCGTCTAAAACCTACACGCCTGACATTAAAGACGAGGAATTATACCAAATCGACTTTGAAATAAATTTTTCTGTTAAATCATGTTCACATCATCGTCAGATAAAAGTCCCGGCTCCCCCGGGTCGGGCCGCCCGTCTCCAATTAACGCACGGATTTTAAAAACCTTGAGTCAAAATTGTCTAATCAATTATTTAGAGTGTGGGGCTGTGTGGAAGTGAGAGATCTAACCGGGACCTTTAATGACACGTTTGGAATAAGAAATCCTTTTTAAAAGCAGCAGACGACGAGAGCAGGGTGGCCCTGCAGTGCCCCCATTAATCTCAAATTAAGACTCGAATAAAGAGACGGTACGGACAGGTCACGACCCCTTCATCAGGGTACTGATCTAACACACACACTAACACACACACTAACACACACACTAACACACACACTAACACACACACTAACACACACACACACACAAGCGGTGCTAGGCGAGAGCCAACCTCAGACAGGGCAATCACAACACACTGACTCAGACACACTTTAGAGAAGCCAATTGATCTAGCGCATGGCTTTGGAACAATTTAGGAATTAATTAGTGCTCCTTAATTAGACCTCCATGGTGCTTTGTTTTATTTAATTTTCTTTAAATTAAGAAACATGCTGGAAAATAAAATTAAGAAACAATAAGCAACTTTACGTTTTTTTTTTTTTTTCTTTTGCTCGCCATCTTTTTAAATTTTATTTTCTGTTTCCTGCCATCTTTTTACATATTATTTTCCGCTGTGTTCCTTAAATTTTATTTCCCGGCGTGTTTCTTAGGTTTTTTTTTTTTTTTTTTTTTTTTAAATCTCCCTCGCTTTTTTTTTAACATTTTATATATTTTCCGGCGTGTTTTTACATTTTATTTCCTGTCGTGTTTCTTAATTTTATTATTCGGCGTGATTCTTAGTTTATTTTTTTCTTGTTACACTGAATTTCCCGCCTAGTTTCTTTTTTTTTTTTTTTTTTCTCCTCGTCTTTTTAAATTGTATTTTCCCATGTGTTTCTTAATTTTATTTGGAACAATTGAGGAGTGAATTCATTTTATTTTCTATCCTGTTTCTTAATTTTATTTTTCATTGTGTATCTGTTTTGGGTTTTTTTTTTTTTTCACCAGACAGACAGGCACACAGAGGGGTTTGAGTTCACCTGGCACTGGGCGAGCTCTTGAGAGACACTCTTGACCTCCTGTTCCAGCAGTAGGAGCCGGTCTCTCTCTTTTGAAGCCATCGCTGATCTGTGAGAAGAGATAAAAACATTACTAAAAACAAGATACAGATTAAAGTACCAAAAAAACAGGCTCTCATCCATGAGGCGCTTCCGTCCACACACGGTCAAAATCACTGACGGTGGAGGTGAAAGTAACTTTTTGAGAACACTTTAGAACTTCTTCTGCTGTAATGATCGGTTAATTCATCAATGGGTTTTAAAGCTGGCGTTAGCCACCATGCTAACGGTTTTATCCGCTTACCTGTACGGCGTCCCTGGATACACAGAAATAAACCATCTAATATCGATTAAATCCTCAACGCAACAGACCTACTCCCTACTGATTAACCTAAGAGATTCTCAGACACTTAAACAACCCCCTGATTAGACTACATAACGATTTAAAACGTTTTATAAACGCTACAATCGAAATCTCGCCAACCGTCAGAGCTGCTGTTGACTCTTTCAAACCAACGCGCCGTTTCCGCTGTCTTCACGACAGTCCTGAGCGACGCACGGCAGTTTGCTCGCGGAAGAGTGGGATTTGTAGTCCGTGAGCAAAGTTGAATCGTGAGGCGTTTGAACATGATAGTTTTCGTACGTTTTATAAACTAATAAGCGTCACCAGTGTACTGAAAACACATCTAGACAACACGAACTGCCTAAATCGACGTGTTTAGTCGACTGTTATTCTTTTAAAACAATATTCAACGTCGAGTCGCGCCGTAGTTAGCATGTGTGTGTCTGGCGCCTTTAACCCTTTTTGTGCAAATAAAATCCCCTTTTTTGATTGTTTAGGGTCATGATTTTTAACATATTGATGGTTTTTGAGTAAAGCAGCAGAGGTTTAAACTAGTTTTGATTGTAAAAGGCATGCCTCATCTGGTACAACAGACTTAAAAG
The DNA here is from genome assembly GCA_034779995.1 of Parotocinclus haroldoi. Taxonomy (NCBI): domain Eukaryota; kingdom Metazoa; phylum Chordata; class Actinopteri; order Siluriformes; family Loricariidae; genus Parotocinclus; species Parotocinclus haroldoi. The sequence continues at coordinate 3,623 of JAUZST010012518.1, forward strand.
GTAGCAACGTTAGCATTTTAGCTGTTAGATGATACTAGATGCTTGTTTTTACTTTAAAAAAAGATACTGTGGACGAACTATAGGGTGATAAGAAGATGTAGAAGAGTGCTATGTAAACATGTTTTCTTTTACAGACCTTTATACGCTTTACTATCTATGGGACTAGTTCCCACCTCGCACCCTGTCCCAACCCGCGTTGTGAATATGAATCTGAGTCACGCAAGAGACAGACAAACAAACGAGGAAACTAAGACGTTCACGACCTAAATATATAAACGTATTTTGTGCGCGTTTGCGTCTCGGAGGGCATGGTCCGGCTTCCTGCCCCGCACAGTGCCCATCATTTCGTCTCTCCAGGGCCCCCAGCAGAGCAGGTGTGAGGTTATTTGGCCTGACACAGAAGATAATGAAGCTCTGGTCCTCTGGCCTCGGGTCACGGGCTTAGCTCACGGCCTTGACCTGCGTACAGTTCCTCCCATTACCGCATGCTTCTGAGAAGCGACTGCGGACTCACGCCGCCACGGCATCTGCCCTGTTAGCGTAGCGGACGCGGGGTGGTCATGAATCGGCTCCTTCTTCACAACAAAGCTCTTTGTTCGGCGATGATAAACACCAGTCATGCCTCCTGAATGTGATGCTACATGTGCTGGCCGCTATCAGCTCCCTTTGAAAGGCCAGCGACGTAAAAGTCATCAGTGTAACATGGCAGCTCGATCCTCGTCCTGTTCACACAAAAAACAAACCCACAAACTGAGATCATGGGATCTTTTTTTGTGCGGCTGCTCGCACAAAACGAGGGAACTGTTTCCCGAGGTCAGGGCCAGGTCTGGGGTTCGAATCCCGCATGCCGGTCAGCAAGGGTCCAAATGATCACGGACCTGTATCAGAACACAGGCGAGTACATTTCGGGCCCAGTGGGGGTCGCTGTTGCAGATGCAGCCCGGCCAGATGGCACCTCCGGATCTCGAACTCGGGTTTCTGCGGTGCTGGAGTGTGCCAGCCTTATCAAATCGGTCAAGGCTTTATTGGTAGCTTTTGTTAAGTATGGGTAAAGAACATGCCAAATTCCACAGCGATTATTGACCAGGGGCTAGATTTGTACCTCAGAACACGAGCTTTGCAGCACCAAGATTAACCGATGTTTGTTTTACTACACTGTGCAAAAAAAAACCTGGCGTGACATGACTCAGTACCCGCTGAATCCGCTTCAGGGTCGCTGGGGAAGGTGTGTCAACTGGCAGCACAGGGCTCAAGGTGGGAGCAAACCCTAGATGGGGTGGGGTGCCCAGTCCATGCAAACAGGGACGATTTGGAACACAGGACAGCAGAATCCAAATGGAGGAACACCATGCAAACGACGAAGGGCTGACGATTTCACTGCTTTAATTGGCTCGTTGTGAAACGTTTTGTTAATTAAACCCATTTCAGAATAATCCCCCCTGCTCCGGGGGAGGGGGGCAGCACCTCCACACGGGCGTCGTCTGAACCAGCGGCCTCGCCTTGCGCCGATGTAATTGCCGTTTACCTGCGATACACGGTGACATCATCAGTCCCGGTAGACGTCTGTCTGAAGTGGTGTTACAGCGCGTTTCATGTCGGCTGCCGTAATGACGGGTTATTAGCGATCAGAGCGGATAAATCTCTGCGCCGCTTTAATCTGGATAGAGACGAGCTTCCTGCGTCATTTACGCAAGTCTCAACGGGGCCGGGGCCGGGGCCGGGGCCGCCTTCTGCTCTCACCTTCTTCTCCCTAAGCTTCGTTAATTGGTCCAGACCAAGGTCCGGAATGACCCTGCTGGTCGAAAGTCTTAGATCGTGGATTAATCGCGATACGAATGCGTCTCTCGGAATCCACGGGCGACCGTCCTGCGAAGATCAGACCCCGAGCACAGGCTGCGACGGCGGTGGGCGAGCGCACTAGGCCGCAGCTCCACCCGAGTGGAGCGATGGGTCCAGACGTGGTGCCTGTCCACCCCCCCCCACCCCCCCTCGCCGAGGCTCTCGGGGAGAATCCTCAGATCTGATGACTCCTCATCATGCAAATACAGGGCATGAAAAATTCAGCAAACACGCGACATGCCCCCGGGCGCCGTGAGTAGGCAGGAAGTGGCAGGAAGTCTAGAGTGGCTGATCCTCAGATCCTCCGAATCCCCGGAGAGAGAGGAGGAGAGAAACTCCTCCAAATTTAGAGGGAACTAAGCAGGTACAAGCAGGTCGCTTTGAAGAACACGACAAGTACAAGTGGCAGTGACAGCGTGAATCAGAGCGCCGGATTACACACGCGCACACACACACACAGACACACACACACACACACACACACACGCCTCTTCCTAGCGAGTGCTTTTTCAGCGTTTGTATTACAAAGATGCTCCCTTCATACGAGGCGCCATTGGGGCCAAACCGCTTTTCCAGTTCACAAAGAAGCCAAAGCAGTTCCCCTAAAAGGTTCCCGTTCTGGTAACAAATGCTCCGGCTCCAATATTTAAGGTTCCAGGTCCAGTGTAGGTTGCAAACTGATCAAAGATCCCCTCGTACTGAAGCCCCTCCCTCCGTTGATCGTCCTAGTGTAATGCCTGGCCCAGTCTGAAGGCACCACTGAAACTGAAAGCCGTGTTACTCGACTAATAAATCAAAATAAATAAGGAAATTCCATTCATTTATAGGTTTTAAAAATATATATATATTATTCATGGATTATTTGTGGATTTCCTTTGTGCTGTTGTTTACTGTTATTGATTGGTATTTATTGATTTATTTTTGTTATTATTATTATTATTTCATGAAACGGTTCATCATCATATTTATTTATTTATTTGTTTGTTCCCTGTCGTCTGGTCATTACATTTTCTTTTCTTTACGTAACCGTTCCATTGAATTCGATTATGTTTTGGATTTTATATTGTTTTAATTCATAGGCTTTGTTTCGTTATTTAAGTTATTTAAGTCGTTTCATTTAGTTTTATGTTGTAACAAAGTTCTGGTTCACTATGTAATTATATTTCCTTTAATTATAGTGGATTATTATTTATTCTCCGCTCGATTGCATTGGTTTTATATCATTTCTTTAATACTGTTTTTATGTTTGGATTTAGTTACTTATTTACCTTTATTTACCTTTTATAGCGAGGTTTTTATTTGATCATTTTCTGATCACTTTAGGAAAGTTGTGGTTCTTTAAATGTAATTTAACCTAATTAGAAGCTGTTAATTAATTTGCATGATTTACTTTATTTCTGAATGAATTTAATCGTTTTTATCTAACAATTTTATTTCATTAATTGTCAATAATACAATTTCGATTAGTAATAAAATACATTTTAAAACAAAGTAGATTATAAAATGATCCAGTACTTTATTACACACACACACACACACACACACACACACACACACACACACACACACACTGACCTACAGATAGGAGTCGTGATGAAGAGCAAATCAATCAATACGTTACTCATTGATCGATTCATTAATTGATAATCATTAATTAAGTAACTGAGTAATGAATTGAGTGAATTTAGTGAGTGATGTATTGATTTAGTGATTAATTATATGATTGAGTGATTAATGAAGTGCCCGAGCGACTGATCGATCAGTTTGGATGATTATTAATTATTGGTTTAAAAAGCGTAAATAAGTTGATTGGATTAACCAGGTAATGAATTAAGGGTTCGGTGATTTATTGATTGCTTGATCAGTGATTATTACATTTAGTGTGGACTTAATGAGGTTATTGAGACGTTGATTGATTAACTGATGGATGGACGTTGGCTGATGATTGGCTGCTTAGCTGTTATGTTACTTAGTTCATCCGTTAATAAGCTCATTACCGAGTGGTGCCGTACGTGTTTTACTCTTTTATCCGCTAATGTTGCGTTTCTCTGATTTAAACTCCCTCCCTGAAGTGAGTTCGGGTTAAGTTTGGGTTAGGCTCCGCCCCATTGCCCAGCTGTGCGTGACTCCTGCGTGGCATCACGCGCCCGTCCGCCTGCCCGCTATCTCTCCTCGTCCTGCCCCCTGCTCTGTCTGATGACCTTCACGGCGCCCTCGTCGGGTCGGACGGGGATAATGAGGGGATTGATGAGAGGAGGATGAGCTCGGACCATGTGGCCTGCTGGAAGTGTGGGAAAGAGTCTCACACACACACACACACACACACACACACACACAGAGCGCACTTTTATAGGGGCACCTGTTCCTCATGCGCTCCATCCTCGAGCCTCACACCAGCCCTTGGACCACGGCTCATTACCAGCACTTTAACGACCTTTAACGGGTACCGGGACGTCCCCGTGGGCATTAATAAGGGAACTGCCTTCTGCCTTCTTTTTGGGCGTGGTTTTGTTTACAAAAACAAAGTCTTCCCACAGTGCGTCCCTGTGCCACGACCGTCCCCCTGGCCTTTATGGACCAGTTCAGACCATGTGACCCACTCCACCAAAACAAGTTCCATTTCTATTTAAGAACAGAATCATAACTCATAATAGTAATTCATCTTACAGGGTATTTCATTATAAAAAACGTTACTAAAACTGCCCGGAAACTGTGGTTCCCAAACGATTTCTGTCCCTTGGAGCTCCCCCTGTGAGTACTTAAGAAAAGAGATTAACTTTAACGTTTAATATTCCCTAATTATTTTCTCTTTACGATAAGCATGCAGACATTTAGCTAAAAATTAAGCATGTAATATTTTAAAAAATATTATTAAACATATTACAGATTTTAAATAATTATCAATATATTTCTTAAAATATTTCATGCATTTTTATATGGATTTTTTTCCTCCAGTTTCTACAGGTGTTATTGATTATTGATTAGCATGCAAACACAAAAATAAATCATAATGCATTCTTCTTCTTTTTATTATTATTATTATTAATAATAATAATAATAATAAAATAATATATTTTATAAATTGTTTTATATATTTATTTTTTAAACATATATACATATAAAACATATATATTACACATTTAAAATATTATTAAATATATTACCGATTTATTTAAATGATGAGGATATAAAAATATTTGATATATATTTTTATACAGATGTTTTTTGGTGAGTGTTTTTTCTCATGTAATTTAACATTTAAATATTTTCATATTTCGTATAATATATATATATATATGTTTCTTAAATAACTATATTTGATTTGATGTATATATGTATATATTATTTATAAATGATTTTTTAAAATTATTAATATATGAAAATATTTAATATCTTATCTTTTTACACAGATGTTTTTTTTCCATGTAATTTATCATGTAAATACTTATATTTTATATTATATATATATATATATATATATATATACATTTTTAAAAAATATATACATAAATCAAATATATTTATTTAAAAACAAAACAAAGCAAAACAAAAATATATATATAAATTTATTACTGATTTATTACTGATAAAAATTATTAATATATCAAAACATTTCGTATCTTTTTATACAGATGTTTTTTTGGTGAGTTTAAAAAAAAAAAAAGTAGTAATTTAATTACATGTAACTTATATTTGGACAAACCCAGAGCACCTCCCTGTGATGTTGGACACCCCTGTGAGCGGGGTGGACCTCTGGACCTGGGGACCTTAGGGTCGTTAGCTGTCCCCGGTCTCTAGCGTTACACATGAACGGTAAAGACGTACAATAAAAATGGTTAAGAACTCTTTTTCTGCATTCTTCATGCCCCACCTGTGCCTTAAATGGGTCATGTCCTGGGTCCGGACCTATATGTAAACATTTGATACGTGAACATGGTTATGAATAAAGAACAAGTGTGTGTGCTGTGTTCCCGTTTTCACGTTTTGACCCCTGCTAATTACGACCCCGTCCCCGTTTAAGATCCGGCAGCTGACAGGAGGGACACGACAGCCTAATGACGTGATGATTTAATTGATCTGAGTGATTGACTGAAGAGAGCGTCCCTCTGAAGATACTCCAGAACCCATCTGAACCCAAAGCCCCGGGGTAAGGGCCTGATCATTTGCACGGCCCCGGACCAAAGCTCGAACCTCAGGTCGCCTCGTTGCCCCGGTGACGTCATCAGCGCGACCTTTTTCCTCTTATTGAGCAGAAACACCGCATGACATCCGACGTAGGTCCCTGAAGGTCCAGAGCCAGAGAAACGCTCAATAGCTCATCATGAACTGGCCTTTGAGTAATTAGGCAGCTGGAGAGTGCCTGGATGGGACACACACACACACACACACACACACACACACACACATACACACACCAATGCGGGCGCAATCGGTTCCCACAGGTGGCTCGTAAAAAAAAGAAAAGGGCCCGTCCTGCTTTAATGTCATGTTTTCCTTGAGTAAATGAAAGAAGTGCGTCCTGTATAACGCTCCGCTCCGGAGCTCCGGCCTCATGATTAATAACTTTCATCCTACAAATTGTTCCCACATTATGGCCACAGAGTGACTCACACGCCGGCCTTTCCATCAGAACCTGGGTCTGCGACTGGGTCCGACCGAAGACGAGGTGTCGACGTAACAACGGCGGAAGCAGGAGAACAAAACCTGCCTCGTGTTTTTCAGGTTTAACGAATCCCGGGAACGACGGCCTCCCGAGAAAAGAACGGGATTTCGGGAAAAGGTAACCCGTACACCTTGGAGGTCAGAACGTCACCCTGGATCGGAGTAAAAAGTTGTCCCAGGTGCTTATTTGGGTCCAGGCCATCAGCAAACCGTTTAGGAGCCGAGGAGATCAGGGGCTTAACAGTCCGGGGTCGCTGTTACCTGATCTTTTCTTCTTTCTTAAAAGAAACGAAGAGAGGAAGTTCAGCGCAATTCTCGTTTAAAAAAAAAATAAAAAAATTTCGATTTCGATTTGGTTTCGATTTGGTTTCAAGTTCGTCCTTAACCCTTTCCTTTTTTCCCCGCCAGTCCCCTCGGGGGGAGACCGAGGGTCTGAGGAGTTAAAAAGAAAACCCAAATCATAACGTAGCGTCACTAAGAACAGCACTTATCTCTTAGAAAAGAATACAAAGACACGCATTCCGGATGCTTTCCTAGCGTGAGACACTCGAGGTGAGTCCGGTTACGACGCCCTGGTGCTCCAGAGCGGGCAGAACGAGGCCTGGCACTGGCCGCTCGGGGTGGCTGGGGGTGGGGGGAGGGGTAAGATGGCACCTCGTTGGCAGACGTCGGCCTGGTCTAGGTGCTACCCATCCTGATTCATATCACGGGGCGGCCCTTCCATCTTTCCAACTCTTTCGGAAAAAAAAATCCCCCCCCCCACCCCACCCCACCTCCCGTAGAAAACGGCGGGGGCCGGAGAGCAGAAAGTCGAGATTAATGGGGGAAAGTTTCCCGGCGAATCTCGTACGTTTAAGTGCCAAATGTTAGCGTTTAGCGGAGCCCGGGCGCTACCGTAACTCAGCGTTGATTTAATCAGGCTACGTGCTAATCCTTTAACCGCGCGCCGCGTTCAGCCGCCGCTCCGAACCGCGGTAATATCTCATTTAAATTAGCCCCGGAATCCCTCTACCATATGGCGGATGGTGTTGATCCTCGGCGGTCCCGCGCTCCAGATGAGCACAGCTGTACCGCGGGAACGAGAAGCTTGTTAGGGCCGAATGAATCTTACTCCCTGATCTATTATTTACCTCTTGACCAAAACACGTGTAGACACTCAGCTCCATCAAAACGGCTGCTCGGGGAAATACGGGGGCCCCCGCCCAGGCACCCACCGGGGGGGGGGGGGGGGGGGGGGGGGGGGGGGGGGGGGGGGGGGGGGGGGGGGGGGGGGGGGGGGGGGGGGGGG
>JAUZST010012519.1:0-11410 GCA_034779995.1 Parotocinclus haroldoi
AACTAAAATAGCTTGGCTCATGTTAAAAAGGGGTGAACAAACAACTCCAGGAGCTCACGTGGAGGTGCTTTGGTTTTAAAATGATGAATGTTGCTTAAAAGACGGTAGGCAATCTACCTCATAAATCACTTGTCAGCTGTTCATGAAGCACCAGCACAAAAACACACTCAGCAAACTTAGGCAGTTGCAAAAAAGTGCAACAGCCGGCAAGATATAAATGCTTTCAACAATTCCATTGGGAAAAACACGGTGCCAACTGAGTTTAAACAACTTTTGAACACTATAGCCCCAAGATACACACTTCCATAGTATCTACCAAAGTATGTCTATTGTTATTGATAACATCAAAGAATGTATTGAGATAGTTATTTTATAATATTGGAAGTATTTAGTTTCTCTGTTTCCAGATTCTGCGCCCAAATTTAAAGTAATCCATTATATGCAATTGTAAATGTAATTGTTATTGTACTGTACCTGTTATATTTAAATTTAGAAAATACATTTCTTGATTTGTTTTTAAAAAAAAGTTTGAACAGAAGCACATAGTGAACCAGAAAGGCACTAACCTTGTGACAAAACTGTGACAACAATACTACAAATAATGTTGTTGTTTTTTGGGGTCTTTTTTGTTCAGCCAAAACCAAATTACAGCTACAGGTAAACTCTTTGATGGAAGAAAGTACAGACGTATTCCTGTGAGTAGTGGGTCTTTGCGATCAGCCCATCAAATCAAGGACTCTGAATTTGAATAGTGGCTGAGATTTCGACTTTAGTATATTGTTCTCTTTGTGACCTGATTCTATGAAACGCTTTCATTTCAACCCCAGATTCACCTTCACAAGACGTGTTGTCATGATTCAATACCTGGCCATGTAGCCAGCAATCACTGCTAAAACGATAGAATAATTTCAACCCTTCTCAACTTTCAATATCCCTGGAGGCAACAGCTGACTTTTTTATGCTAACGAAGAAGGATAGTAACTGCAAAAACAGTGAAAGCAGTGATCCAATCGATTGTGTGAATTACAAGGAATAAAATAGTACATTGGAAATGTTCGTTGCTAACACTGCAACTGCAATTTCATTTGCATTATATGAACCTGTCCTATGTCACAATGTAGGAGGAGTCATTATTAGGCGAATGTCATACTCACAATACTTCCTTTTTTAGCATTTCCCAGATGCCCTCACACAAAGCACCTGACTAACACAAGGGTCTTGCATCACAGCCACTCCCAACCCTGACTACTAGTAAAGAGCCTTAAATATTAAGCCAACAAATATACACATCAAAACTCAAATTTCACTTGAGTGTTGTGTTGGCATTTTATTAGTAAATCGCTGGCCTTTTGGCAGCATTGGTTAGTTGTTTCATAGCAACAGTGATAGTATGCCAATGGAAAATAACCATGACAAAGGAATGACAAACGTGTGTGTGTGTGTGTGTGTGTGTGTGTGTGTGTGTGTGTGTGTGTGTGTGTGTGTGTGTGTGTGTGTGTGTGTGTGATGTGGTGTTGGTTTTCACTGCATAGCCAAGGCGTTTTGGGCACTGAGTGTTAACATGAAAATGAAATAATGCCAGTGAATGGATGCCATGAACATTAGTGCCACTATTATTGCCCATTTCCTGGCACCTATTAATATTATTTGCTTTCCTGATAATTGAATATGGCCTTATGTGTGATATTAAGCATGGTCACGGACGCAGAAGTCTGTTGAAACCATTCAGACCATGTTAGTCATCTATGATGTTCTTGAGCTGAAGGACATGGCCACTCATCCTGACCCAGCTGTACAACGAGTCCAGCAGCGCCAAAGTGAAATGAGTCAAAAGCTTGCATTTAAAATACACGCCAAACTACCAAATTTTGTATCGACTTACAGACCAAAAACTTGGCGTGCAGCAATGACCAAGGTAATGCCATATAATTCTGTATCGATGGCCTTGAACTTTGTATGGGCGAATCGGATTGAATTTATATAGCGCCTTTTTCAATGACGCATTGTCTCACAGCAGCTTTACAAATATCTAAGCGTAGAGCGAGCGATAAAAAGCACCCTTGTTATTATTAGGTTATAAGGAAGAAACCTTGGGAGGACCAGAACTCAAAGGGATCTAACCTGTTTGTGCAGCTGAGATTTTACAAAAACTCGTCACGTTGCCAGAATGTTTTAATAGGTGCAAATTGCAGACAGTAGAAATACAGTTTGTTTAAGCTTGTTTAAAGCAAAGGTGCAAAAACAAAATCCTTCTTTTTTAAAATACTTGGCGGTGGTGTGTCGTTTTTCTACCAGGTGCACCAAGGGTCTTTATCTGCTGTGTCACTTCTGGTGATGAGTTTTTATGGTATGTTTTGGTTTTAATTAATTAACAGCCTCCATAGCTAGGATTCAGAATTAAAAGACAGCATATCCGAACTCCCTAAGATGAATTGGTGCCCCATATAGGGTTGTTCCTGCCCTTCTGCCCAGTGTTGCCGGGTGGGCACAGGCTGAATGACACCGTGTGGATTAAGCAGAAGATATTGGCTGGATGGATGGATGGATGGATGGATATAATCAGAAGTAAACCCCTTAATGAGAATATTGTGGATAACTGTATAATGCTGAATTAAAAACAGATCCATTATTTAAAGTTGGAGTCGTGACCTTCTCATTATAGTAACTTTAACAGAGAAGAAAGAGCCACATGGAGGAGGGACATTTTATTTTTTAGCTCCACCTGGGCGCTCTAAAGAATTGTTTGGAATAACAATATAATTTGTTTCTAGTTAAGGATCTTTTAAGAAACTATTCATGCGTGCTTTCTCTTCTGCTTAATCCACACGGGTCGGGGCCAGCCGGTGCCCACCCAGCAACTCTGGGCAGAAGGGCCATGGGACGCCATCGTAGGGTGCACAAACGCACAGTCATGCACACAGTCACACACTAAGGGCCACTTTAAAGACACTAATTAACCTAACGCCCATGCCTTCGGACTGTGGGAGGAAACCGGAGTACCCAGAGTAAACCCACGCAGACACGGGGAGGACCCAGGCCGCCCCACCCTGCGATAGAACCCTGGAATAGGACCTTATTACTGTAAAGCAGCGCTGCTACCCCACCGAGCCACCTAAGAAAATTATTGTATTGTTTCGATTTTTGAACCTGAATTCTTTTCGCTCGATTGGTTTTTGCTCTTTATTTAAATTTAACTTAAATGGTTTGAAGTACATTGCAGTTCTATTTGTAATTTTCCTGACCAATACTAACCACGTCTTATCAAGTGTTCAGCCTGACTTTTAGCATAATATTGTCTACATAGCTAGAAATGTAGCGTCTAAGAGCATTGATTCTTGCATTGCTTCAGGTTGGTGTTGTGATTCATCAAGTTCACTTCAAATAGCCGAAAAAGAAACAAGAAGCCCTGAGCTAAGGGGTGTCATTCTGTCCTTCCGCCTTTCATCTTCGTTCCTGCCGAACCTTCCATCAGAATAACTTTGTGCAGTGATGTTCTTGTGAAGCTCCCACCTCTGGATTGTCTCTTTGGCATCTCCTGACTCTCAGATCAATACTGGCACATAAAGGCACATGAAGGAAGCCAGTTTTTCCCTGGAAGGAACCAAGGAGAGTTCGGAGCTGTTTGATTTGGGTGCAGTCCAGACGAACCGTGTGGGAAGCGTTCCAGAAATCTGGCGGGGGGAGGGGGGGGGCGCTGACTGAATTCAGCCTTGTTGTTCCCCCGTAACGAGACAGGAACAGATTGCAGCGGCAACGTCTTATGTGTCGCCAAGACCTTTGCGAGCCGTGATGTGCTTTAAAACAAAAAGCACAGACCAGCATTCGGAAGGTGGCATTAGTGGCACTTAAAATTGCTATCTCTTTTTGGAAAGTGCACTTTGCTTGGATATTTCCTGTTGACGCAGGAACTCAAACCTGTCATATGGAGTTGGTTTCTCCTTTGCAGCTACAGTGGCTTGTACTCTCTAGTTCCAGTACATTTCAGAGCAGTTGGAAGTTAAGGTCGTTTATTTCAGTTGGTTCCATAAAATGTGTCTTTATTGGACAAATCTACATCTTTATTTTGGAAAGCGCCAGTGTGTTGACAGTGACGAAAAACAGGGGGGAAAAAACTCAATGACAAGACTGTCAATGGAGCTCGGCTCATATTATAAAAACCCAGGGATAGTTTGATTTCTTTGGGTTTTTTTTGCTTGGAAGCAAAAAAAAAAAAAGTTTTGTTAACTGCGAGAAACCTTAAAACTTAAAACTTTGGTGTCATTGGAAACGGCCTGAACAGAAAATCTGTAGAGCCTGTGTGTGTGTGTGTGTGTGTGTGTGTGTGTGTGTGTGTAAATCTCACTAGACCAGCTGTAGTTCTGGGGCTTTGGTTTAAACTTCAGCAGGTCATCTTGGCAATGTGTGCATGCCCAAACGCAAAAATAAACATAGTAGAGAACATCTGGACATGCGTGTGTGTGTGTGTGTGTGTGTGTGTGTGTGTGTGTGTGTATACAGCTAGCCAATTCAGCAATGAAAAAAAATCCCCGTCATACGAGACAGCTATCGTAAGTGGAGGGGCCAACTGAGGCGTTTTGTTTCCACCAAACCCCTTTTTATTTTCGCCCCCTGGTTTGCAGGGCGGCCGCCGGCAGGGGTGACCTCAGTGACATCAATATCTAGAGCCGTCACTCAGCATAAGTGAGTTTATCAACACGCATCGAATGGAGACGGCCCCATCCTCAGAGACTTTCAACTATCTGCATACAGAAATGAGCTCCGGTCCAAATGGGGCGGGGCCAACGTTGCCATAATTACATCCCATAATCAGGATGGCTAACAAGCGTGCGGTGGTATATTATCACCGCATCCGGGGGTGAAAGGTCAACGCCCTGGAGACGGGAGGGATTAATATAGTGATGGATATTGTCAAACCGAGACGGATTTTTGAGGATGATTGATTAGTGATAAAACATGTGAAGCTTTGAGACAATCAGTTATAAAAAGCCCTATATAAATAAATCCGACTTAGTTCATATACAGAAGTATTATTCGTTTAATAATCAGTCTTTATTACTTTCGAATTTTAGAAGTAACTATCAATTTCTACTACCATTTCTCTTGAAACGGCGTTTATTTATTTGTTTATTTATCTATTTTGATGTGTATAGCCATTGCTGCCCTGCAAGAGTTTGGGTGTCCTGTGACATGTTATAGATTTCATAAATTCTTTACTTAAATGTTTTTTTGGGTTTTTTTTTAATTTCATGACCTCAGGACCTATCCCCATAGAAACAGGGTAAAGTAAAAGCATGGCCTCTAGGCTCACCAGTCCAGGGCAGGTTACATACAGGTTGCTGTGGTGAATTGGTATGATCCCTTACCCGCCCTCACCTCCCTCAGACTTGGACGATCATGCCTGGGCGTTAAACTGAACTCGGCCCGAGAGGCCGCAGTAGGGTTCGACCCTGGGTCCATGCTGTGGCTGGCCGGCCTATTTGGACGGTTGCACCCCAGCCAGGCCTTTGTTGTTACCTTTCCCAATTTCAAATACTATTTTCATCAGAATACCAATTATTTATTGGTTTGATTTTTGTTTTCATTTGCTTACTTTTCTTTCTTTTTCAAATCACCTGCCAATATTTACCAATATTTTTTGCCTTTCTTTTGTCACGTAACCATTACCTATATAAAATGCATCTAGTTTATATCTATTTATTTTTGCTTTCACTTTCTCCTGTAGTCATATGTAGTTGCAGGAAATATATATATATATATATGTATTTATTTGTTTAACTTGAAATAACATACGTAGGCATTTACAATATTCATTTACAATATTGTGTTACTTAGTTGCTTGTGTTTCTTCAAATAGTCCTTGTTTATTAACCTTAAGAATATTAGTTTATTTTGTTTATTTTCTGATTAACCTCTTTTTTTTTAGTTTTTTTACTAGTTTTTGGAGGAACACTAATTGGTTCTTGTTTATGTGCTCGTTTCCACCGCCATTTCTCTGCTATAAGAACCACGCTCGTACTGTGCGTGCGTGTGTGTGTGTGTGTGTGTGTGTGTGTGTGTTATAGACATCTGTTTGTAGTAATTACATCTTTTATCTCTCTCAGAGAGATATGTGCTATCAATAGTTTCTATATGCAATGAGCAGCTGCTACACCCGCAACACCTCTACCACACACACACGCGCGGCACACACACGCACGCGCGCGCACGCGCACACACACACACACACACACACACGCACATTCTCTGCAATCTTTTCTCCATAAAATATCACACGCTCATCATCTGCACAGACCTGTCTCCATATCCATTGTGCACAATTCAATAAGGTGTTATTAAAAGGCCGCCGGCTATTGTGTGTGTGACCTGCACATTTGAGTCTGATTGCGCATTTTAATGAGAAAGCCATTCGGGAGGGGGGGGGGGGGGGTTGAAAAGAAAAGAAAAAAAAAAAACCAAAAAAAAACAAAATGGCATGAGCGGAACAAAAAATCTGCTGGAATTCAATATTCGTCCTTACAAATTAACATTTTTTATTCAACAGCTGCACACACCGACAAGTGCATTATGGGTACGGCTGCACTAATGAACCACATTTTAATGCTACTTTTATTGATGCATACATTTCATCTTAAGTATGAAATCCTTTGACTATAAAACAGTACGTTTCGTCTCCTGTTTTTGACTCATTGTCATTGAAATCATGTTTTGTAATGAATCCAAAAAGAATGATTGGTTTCAGCTCTTAATACGTTTGTTGGATTGCTTTATTATTATTATTATTATTATTATTATTATTAACCTAGTCACTGAACTTCTGTAAAACGGAAATGCGTGGTGATCATACGTTACCATAGTAACGTAGTAGTTTTTATACTCTGCTAACAAACTAACCATTTTGTTAAACTAACATCTGCAAACAATTTAGTGCTGCATATGCAAATGTCTTGAATTTGAAAACAGAAACCTGAGTGAAAGGCTGCAGCGTTTGCAGTTTGCAATTCACTTTGCTGTCGACAGGTGTCGAGGTTCTGCTTGTAGCACCGTGGTTTTCCGGCATTCAGGCGTGCATTAGATATATCCAAGACAAATTTTGATTTCCTGTAATAGCTTTTTAAATCCTCGGATGTCAAGGCGAACCGACGTTGACTGGGTGAGCGTTGTACTGTGCCTACCTGTCTCCAAATACACATTCATTGTTTATTCGTGCGTAGATTCGATACTGTTGCAAATATCGGAAACAGACTGATAACGGTAGCACTTTCTACTTTTTGCGTATTTGTTTCCCTTAATTAATTTATGAACTGCGTTCCTTCATTTCTAAAGACAAATCAGTGTTTTGCTCTTTAGAAATGTGTTCATTTATTTTGAAACTGATTTATGTGTTTCATTTCCTTTTCTTCATTTCTATTGCTCTTTCCTGCAAAAGAAGGAAAAAAACCCCACTTTCTACCTTCTACGTTCCTATGGACATCTATTCAGATATTTATTTATTATTCACTCTAATTGATTGTGTTTTCATATTCCATTGGGTCTGCCACAATTTAGCACCCATCCATGAAGAACAGAGGTCCCAGGAATAATTGTGCACCACAATTAGTAGGGAAGCATCACCGGGACTCGAACCCGGGACACTGCGGTGGTGGGCTAGACATGAGATTTACCATCACCAGAGATTTACATACAAACGGGAATGGCCTACCTCTTCAGGACTTTGGTTCTTCCTTTTGGGGTGGGGTGAAACCGGAACAGCTCTGCACTTAGGTGTGCCAAGACGTCCTGTTGCAGTAGCGAAGCAGGTACAGCGAAGTGGCACAACAGCTCCCGAAGCAGGAGCAGGTAAACCGTGAAACTCCAGCATCGCCCCGGCATTGGTAGCGCTCCTGGCCTAGATCCTGTGTCTCAGTAGATCATCAGTGCTGAAACCAGTTCTCCCACTGCACACTGAATAAACTTTGAAGCCACCTCTGACTCTGGACGGGAACAGACCACAGAACCAATCTAGTAACGGAGAAGAACCAGGTGTCGTTCGGACTAGAACAAAGAAAGTGACCTGCACACCTGCTATTATACACGTCCCACATAATAAGCTCTTCCCCCTACAACAGGCGGCGTTCAAAGTCTGATCCCAGTTCTCAAACCAGTTATCATGCTAACCTCGGCAGTCCTATTTTCACAGACACTAATTAAGACTTTATTTTACTTAAATTCAAATAGTGGCCATAGCCTCTAGCACAAGCCTCGAACCAGATGCTCAGTTCCGCTTCATGTCAAGCGGCTAATCTGAAAGCTCACGAGGTCGTACCCGGACGCTCCCCCTGAACTAATAACAGATAGCGACCCCGTGACCCGTGGCTTAGCGTGACGATCCAAATCAGCGATCATCAGCTGGTTATCACGTTCAGCTTCTTACTTATCTGCATCTCGCTCTCTCAGTGCCTGAAATCAGCCATCCATAATTCATCATGCCCCCTTCAAAGCTATCCCCCCTTCCGCACAGCAACCCGACCTAGCAACAGGATCCTAGCAACAGCAACGACTCTCCTTCAATCTCAGCCTATGGGAAAGTGTCATGACTTGTCAAATTTGGCCAATCAGTATTTGGATTGGGAAGCAGACACGAGCTGTGTTCTTCTGTCGAACACTTCAGGTGTTTAAAGACATGTCCTGATATTTTTAGCTTAAGAAGAGAAACAGCAACAGCCACATCAACCGGGACTTCAAATCGTCCATCCTGCACGAGGCACTCCAAAGTGAGACACAGGGACAGACGTGGAAAATGTCTTTGGAAATGGAAAAGGACGTGGAGTGGAAAGAAAAAAGTTTGGGAAGCCACTGAAATGATGAGGAATTCAACGCTTACGTCATAAATCGTAGGGGGTCCAGGATGAAAACGAGATACCAGCTTCAAACGTCAGGAAGCATAATTAATGAGAAAAGTTTGCTTGTTTGCTTGGATTCTTTAACGGTACGACACACACAAGGTTAATCCATACACAAGTTCATCTCAAGACTAGTAATATATATATATATATATATATATATACACACACACACACACACACACACACAAGTTAGAGACACCAATTAACCTAGCACACATGTCTTTGGACTGTGGAAGGAAACCGGAGTACCCGGAGTAAACCCAGACAGGGGGAGGAGATGCAGACTCCACCCTGGGATCAAACCTGGGACCATCTTGCTGTGAGGCGGTGGTGCCACCCCACCGAGCCCCCGTGCCGCCCAATGAGAAAAGAAAATACATCAAATTTAAAGGTGATGTCGAAAATCAGTCAGTTCTGTATGGAAGAACGGGAGTCGAAAGAAAGATCAAAGACAGAACAAAACCAAAAACGAGAGACCTGAAGAAATCCCTTCCCTTCCGTGTTCAGCCTCCAGGTAGCGCTGGAGGGTCAAACCAGCGGCTGGGGTCAGTTCTGAGGTTTGGATGGTACTGTAAAGCATGGTGGTGGGAGTGTCACGGTTTGCTTCGCTGCATCAGTTTCAAGTCCATGGTTTAAGTATGTATGTATTAAAACGAAAAAAAAAACAAAAAAACAAACTGTAACTACCAGTGTAATCAGTGTCTATTTTTATGAGCATTTCAGTTAAGGACGTCCAGGTCATTCCAAAGGCTCACGCTTTTTTGCAAACAACAATTTCGAACTCACAAAGCCAAAGCATGTAAGATAAGAAGTAGGATCCTAATGAAAACATGCAGTAAAGAATCAATAAAATAGTCACAGCATAAGCGGATATGAGAGGATATTTACAGTGCGGCTCTAAAAGCGTCCCACATCCGTGCTCTCTCAGGAACCTGAATAAACGAGTCACGACCTGCGAGTGCTAATGCTATGCTAATGATATGGTAATAATGCCAGGGTAATGATGTTTTCCAGCCCACCTGACTCCCAGACAGGCAGTGATCCATATGATGAGGAGATCAAGAAAGATGCACAGCAATAATTATCTTCTCCACTGATGGCAAATTAGAAAGAAACACCGTTCAGCCACGCTAACCGAGCAGCAAGATATGGGGCGATGATCTGCCAGAGCCACGCTTTACCATGGGTAACAAGACGTACCTGAATTGTTCTACAGAATGTAACGCGTGACGTTCCAGCGGCTCAATCACACCTTCTGCTTTCAGCCAGTGGGTGGCACTGGTGGGTGAACGAGCAGCACATGGAGGTTCGGAAGATGGACGCCCTCGTCTCTCGCCGTCCTCATCCAGGCCACCCAAAGGAGGACGGGTCGCTTATCAAGGTTTCTTCCTTCTACTTTCGGGGAGTTTTTCCTCGCCACTGTCGCCCTAGGCTGGTTTGCTCAATTTGGGATTGGCCTTTTAAGATCATATAATGTTGCAAAGCTGCGTAGAGGCGATGTAACGTTAAAAACAGTGCTCTAGAAATAGATTTGAATGACTTTTTAGGGAAGTACGGGGGCTCGGTGGGTAGCAGCGCTGCCTCACAGCAAGAAGGTCCCGGGTTCAATCCCAGGGTGGAGCCAACACAGCCAACAACGTCACGAGACGCGTCATACTCCGTCCAGCGCGACGAGACGACGTAAGGGAACAAGCTAAAAAACTGCTGCACGTTCATTTTGGCCCCTGATCTGCTAAACACAGGCTGGGTTTGGGGCTCTTAATGGATTTAATGCATTTTTCCAAAATTGACAGTGCAACGAGCGGGTCTAACCTTCTAACGCGCTCGTTTAGAGATCAGCAATTTGACGCGCAATGCTGAATAAATTAAATGACAAATTACAAGAGAAACGGGCAAATGTGTTTAACCCAATCCCCCCCCCCCCCTTTCCCCCCAAAAAAAATGATCAAGTTAATTTAAAGCGTAAAAAATTGAGCAGCGATAGAGAGCATGCGGTGAGAGAGAGAAAAACACCACCATGCAGCGGCAAAAAAAAAAAGAAACAAAGCCAATTAGCAGATGAATTAATTCCGTTTTGTTCGTTCACTCTGCACAATCGCGCCTGAGCTAACGGAAGTAATTAAAAACTCCTGTCTGTTTTGGCTTGTCTCGGATCGAGCTGACGACAAAGGGGGGGGGGGGGTTGGTGGGAATGGACGTTAAGCACATTGCTTGTTTTCCTGTCAGTCTCATTCAACATACAGGCGAAAAATAAGCATGAACTAGAATCAATAGGACCCAAGCACTTGTAAGACTGAATTACACATAATTATGTTTCAAACCGCTTCTTTTTTTTTGGCCAATCAAATCTTGACTGCAGCCAAAGCTACAAATCGATAGCACTTGATTTCAGCAAGTCTCCGGTACACAGGGGTGGCCTGACAGTTTGTGAACATTTTCTAATTTCCTGCATCTCGTGACGAAAAGCATCATCAGATTTTCACACCCATCCTAAAAGAAGATCAAGAGAACCCAAGTATACACTATAT
>JAUZST010012520.1:0-11410 GCA_034779995.1 Parotocinclus haroldoi
TTATATTACTTTTTTACTTGTATTATATTACTTATATTATTCTATTACCTTTTAAGAGTTAAAGTCATATTATGCATTGCATACTACTAACCACATTTCTCTGATATAATGGCTCTTATTATCTTACGATGGCTGTGAGGAGATTGCCTTTGTAATAAAAGAGTAATGGGATCTATGTTAGCAGGAAATATTACTCTTTTTTTTTTAAGTAAAAATGCTTTTGAGCTCTCTGTGCTTATGCATTTAGAAGGCCTTCCCAAAATGAACTTTTTATATCTACCCATTTTGTTTAGATTTTTTTTGTTTTGCTTATTTAGTTAAAAAAAACTAATTTAAAGATGGATCTTTGTCTTACCCGAGTCAAGATTATGCAAGTTTACACAAATAAAGATCATTCATTTACATGCAGGCCTACTTTAAATCAACTAGATTTCTGCTATTTGGCTGATGTCCTGGAAGTGATTTAGTAAAAATACTTGTGTTAAATATGTGTGTAAAGAAGACAGAGAAAGGTTGACTCTGTTTGACTCAGTTTTTTGAGTCCCTATAACTCATCCAAGTTTGTTCAAATCCATTCTGGGCATCTGTGTATTCCCCAATTCTCTTGCCTCTTTCCCACCACATCAAGTTGCAACGGTGAGTTAAGGGCACAACGGTGGCAGACTTCAAATCTCAAACTCCCTCAAACCTCTGGTCAGTATTCTTGTCAAACTTCTAGTTCAGTTTTGTGTACGTCTATAAGCGCAGAAACATGTTTTTAAGATTCAACACCCATATGACATTTTTGCTATCATTTTCCATGTTTGTCTATGAATAATTCAGAAATGTGTGCTTCATATTTTAATGTTGTTATTGAGTGTTCCTGAAATAGCAGAACTCTTATTTATAAGGGGTGTCCACAAACAGTGGTCTATATTGAGTAAGAATGTCACATTTGAAGTGCATTACCATTCCCATTGTTGCTACTAAGCCATATTTACGTCACTTTATGGAAAACACAGAGATTTCAGCTTAAAATGGCTCAGCAAACCCCTTTGTTTAAGATGAAGATTGTTTGGTGCCATTCTATTTGAATTTTGAACCTTTGTTAAGAAGCGGCCCAAATGAAATAATTATCACAAATTCGCACTGTGCATCAGAAACCCTGTGTAGTCCTCATTGATTTTTGTGTGTTTTATAAAAACCTGATTCAAGTTTGGTCAAGTTAACTTTATCTTAGACAATGTGCTTGCTGAGCTACAATGCAAGTTACACAAATCGTTGTAAAACACATTGTAATGTGAAGATCTGAATTGCTTACATTTAACAGTATTTCTTTTGAGACTCTGAGGCAAAACTGACTTTAAATTCAGGCCAATAACTGAAATAGCAACATGTGAAATTTGTGCACATTTCGGGTTTCACAGCAATGTGAACAATAAAGAGAGCTCAACCGTGGCAATGCAAAGAGCACTCGATTAAAATCTGAGGCACCATGAATGTAATCAGCACAGCTATGTTTTGTGCCTTAATGCTGCCCTGTGGATGGATGCAAACCTCCTGGATCACTAGTGATAATGCAGTCATTGAGAAATACAGCCTGCCCGAGGCCAAAACAATGACTTTTCTCAGTTTGGTGGATAACAGATTGAAGGCAGTCATATATTGTAACCTTGCACTGTCGTTTACATTGCAGCTTCATGCAGCACTGAACTTATATGTCTCAGTGATTTTTCACCAAACAACCTGAGATTGGACTTAGAAACATCTAGTTCAGAGTGTGTAGGGCTACACGTGGAGAATACGTTTTTAAAAGCTATGCACCCACACATATTTTTCATCGATTTGGAATACATTACGTCATCTATGGATGATGAATGTTAGTTGAAATCATTGTAATGTATTGATATTCATCCTATGTACCCTTAATGATGCACTCTATAGCAGAGACATGCTTTTGTTTTTTTTTGATTATCGATATGCAACGCTTGCTGCCAGGCTGATGTTGGTGTTAGGGTTTGGATTAGGGTAGACTTACAAGCAAGCAAGTTTGTTACTCTCGAATATTGAGTATACAGTCACTTGTTTTTGTGTACGATTCGTTATCATTCGGAAAACCCACCAAAGGTTAGTATCGCAGATCAGTAGTATTTGTGTTTGCTTATTTTGTGCTTCATTTATTTACTTCTTTAACGTGACGTTTTATCAGGACATTTGAGACAATAGCAAGGTTATTTTGATACGAGACGTGCACACACCGCACAGGCAGTGTTCGAGGTCAGGATCCAACCGGGGGTCTCTGGTATTCCTGGTGTACAGGTGTTTCACCAAGCGCTTACACCACTGTGCTGTCTAGCATTTTTTGTGTGTGTGAGTAAGACACAAAATCTGTAGTACATCAAAACCTTAGTGGTGTGAACCACCGTCTCAGTCATATGTCAAAATTGGGAAGTGATACTGCCTAGAAGATCATTTAAATCTGATGGAGTATCAACACAGATGAACATAATTCTGCCCAGTGGGAAAGGAGAAATGCTCATCAGTTCAAAGATGTTCCAGTGGAGAGCTCTTTCTTCATTGGATAGCTGAAGGCTTTGTTTACTGAAAATAATGTTATCTTCAGTTATAAAGACCACATTGGTTTATAATTCAATTTAGCTTCTGATGGCCACTTGCGGTTTGCATGCAAATTTTTTGTACCTTTTGAGCCTATGCCACCGATGCCTACTTTGGTTCCTCCAAATTCACCTTTTGGCATGACTGGGTTAAAATTTTTGACTTTACGATGACAAACTTTAAGATGTACATATGGAAATATACAATTCTGTTTGCAATGTGTTAGCAATCCAGTTTGGTTAACCCTAACCATAACCCTTTGTTTTTTAGATTTCTAGCTGGCAGCACAGGATATAAGTAGCCAACCCTGGACAGGGCACTAATTTATTGCAGGGCACGTGAACAAGCACACAATCACCCAGAGACACTTTAGAGACACCACTTCACCTTCACCTTATGCATGTATTTTGAATTTGAGAGGAAACTGGACAAAACCTACACAGCCATGGGAAGAACCAAAGTCCCTGGAGATTGTGAGGTGACAGCACTAACCTCTGCACCATTGTGCCAGACATGCATTAACACTTCAAATAAATATTTTTCGGTGTGTCTGTTGAACTTCAGGTACAACTTAGCTGAAAGCACTTACTCACCAACCTCATATATGGTTTACTAAAATGCACAATGTGTTAATTGTGCTGTGTAAGAAGACAGTCCTGTTTGTGTTTGCAAATTTACACTTGTATTTACTCGGGAGCTGTGTTTTGCATTTAAAAAGCACCGTGGCCTACAAGGCACAGGGTGAAATGATTAATAATGAACTTATGCAATAAAGATGTTTTGGTAACATATTGCACTGATGGTGCTGACACAGTGTTGACATTTAGCAACAACTGATTGTACCCTGATGAAGAATAAGCTATGCATTAAAAAGGGATGTAATTCAAAAGCAATGGCTTTAATAAAACATGCAGCAGCTGCCCTGCCAGCAGCATAGTTTGTGAGGTGGAAATATCACGTTCAGATTCAGCCACCACTTATTGCCCAAAATGTATAAATATGGTTTGTAGGCAGCCCTATTCATTCCTCAAATGAGGGAGAGAACCACATGCAGAGTACAGGCCGCATAACTTGCACATTAAAAGCTTGTACAGCAGTTCTTTCGGCAACAGTGAAGCATCTCAGTGGCGGACAGATGCTGAAGGTTTATTACTTTATCTAGGCGTGCGTTTATATCAACAGATAATGCACATTACAAAGCCATTGTTGTTATATGCTTTATTAGGCAGTACTAAATAAGTTCCACTGACAGTTCATGCGATTTTTGGATGTGTGTAATTACAGGTGCCCCGGAGCAACACTGGACTGTAGCCGACTGAAGAAAATAGAAGAAAAGCAGAACCTAACTGAGCTGATGTTCTTGTGTTTGGATTCTATAAGGAGGGCTCAATGGCACAAACTGCAGAAGCAACAAACAGGGCAACAAAATGCACATTTTCTAATAGAAGCACAGTCTCGAACTGCTTTATTAAAATTGAAGAATATTCTTGAGGTTTTTGACAGATGCCTGAATCTGAAAGGTGTGTTTCGGACACTTTATGCTTACTTTTGTTACTTGTTACATAAAGAGTAAGGAAAATATTTCTGTAAAAGTACTATAAAATTAATGTAGCATTGTGGTAGCATGGGACGTCTATTGAAGTGTTTGTGATTTCATGCCCCTGTGGACAAAAGCTTAATTATAAATAGTTTTTGGGTTCACAGTGCATAAACGTTGATTACCTGAGACCACAAGTGGTGACTGACAGTGCGATCATTTGGTGAAATTCAGGTCAAATTGCCTTGTCCTACCAAGATGTATTCAGTCTGGGGGTTTGACACTATATTGCTGTGATGGTGAAGGTTATCTCTACCGGGGGTATTATGCTTCAAAACAGAGAACGTTGGGGACAAAGTGAGAGAGAGAGGATTAGACTAAATAGAATTACTTGATGCCACTATTGGATATTTAAATACAGATACAGTACATAGGCATACGTTTGCAAAATGGTTTTCATCATTTAAAATAAATTGTTAATTGGTGTAGTGCTTGACTTTCATGTACACATTCACGTTTCCACTGAGCAATAACATTAACCAGAATAACTACATCTATATTTGCAAAAATGACAAAGCTATTGGTGGTGGTTCATCAATATTTAGTGCTCGAAGAGAGTGACGGGGCTGCTCTCAAACTGACAAAACAAAAAGGGATTTTCTCTTGTTTGATTACAAGCGTGCATTTTTAAAACTTTCTACATTTAACACCAAAGGAGGGACTGCATATCAGCATTATCTTCAGGCATGGCCACATTTAATAATGTGACAAAAGAAACTTTCTGGTGTTTCAAGGCTTTGTGTGTGCAGATTAGGAAATATAATATAACATATTTAGTCCCAAGAGTTTTTGGATTGGTTAAATAATTTGCTGGAGCAAAGTGTGATCTGCTTTCCTCTAGTGAGTCATTTAATACACTGCTCACAAAAATTAGGGGATATTTTATATCGTTTTGCTTTTTTTGAGCAGTGCACCTGATGAGCTCCAGCATTATTAAGTCTGGAATAAGCCAGGTTTATGGATCATGAATGGGCTTCCGAGGTCTTTGGGTGGCCAGATGCATGCTTTAGATGGACATGGCCCTCTAAATCAGAAGTGTCTAAAAACATATTTGGACGAGCCACGTACAGTATCTCAAGAACCAAGTAAAAAAATTAAAGGGAGTGGGGGTTCCCCCTTGGTTACCGGATAAATTCTCCTTATAAATCATGTGTTGTATTTAATGTGACAGTCCTGATTTTGCTAAGAAGCCACAGAGGAAGGACCACTTTCCCATGTATGCTGCACCTGACATGTCAAGAATGTTTGACACCTCACTCAGTGTTTTTTAGGTTGTTGTCAGCAGGCATCAGCAGCATCGTAGCCTTACTGTAACACATATACACCCTTTGACTGACAGATAACCATTCTTCAGATAAGTTTTACCATCTTGTTACTGTCCTCACAGCCGTAGCTGTGATGCGATTGGTTTTTATGAGGCGCGTACTAGTCCTCATCCTTCCAGACAAATAGCTGCCATGACCACAAGGATTTCTTAAATTCATTCCCAAGCCTCTAATGAAGTGTAAACCGGACTTTGAAACCACCAAATCAGATCAACCTGAGAGGGTATAGAAATGCCTGTCACATTTACTTTTCATATCATTCCATACAGTATAAGCCCAAAATATTTGTATCTGGTTAACTTCATTTTATTTATTAACAAACATCCATTTCTGCATTTTAGGCCTGCAACCCATTCCACAAAAAAATCCAAAGGCACTTGTCACTTTAGTGCTAGTAATGAAGTTTTAAAAGAGTTGATGTCAATAGGTGATTTTAAACACGAGTTGGTGCAAAAGCAGTACCCACAAAAGATGGGCAGAGCAAAGTTGGGCAGAGGAGAGGATCTCAAGTTTGTCAACAAATGTGTAAAAAAATGTATTTTGTCTAAAAACAGTGTACTTCAACAGAAAGCTTGGGAGGGATTTCCTTATTTATTCCTCTACAGATGATAATATAATTAAACGATACAAGAAATCTGGAGTTTATCCAGTTTGTAAGGGGCGATGGCACAAGCTTAAGCTGAGGACTTGTGATCTCTGATCTCTCAGATGACAGTGCATCATGAACCGTCATGCATCAATAGCTAATGATGGCAGCATTTATCCAGAAAGGTATTTTAGAGCAACATATGCTGCCTTCAGGAAGACAACACAAAACAAGCCAAATCAGTAAGTTTTGAGCTGAAATATGCAAATTTCTTCCCATCTTTATTTCTTGAAAATTGCTTTGAAAACGTTCAAAGAAAGACTCTAAAGATTTTAACAGACACCGCTTTTGTACCCAGTAATCATTACAGCCACCTGTTTAAGATCACATCATTGTTTAGTTTAGTTTTGCTTTTTACCACAAAGCCCTAAATTGCCACCATCGTATCACATTACCACTGTGCCAACAAGTCCCTGTACTGTTCGCAAAAAATTAGAGGATAATTCGAAATGAAATTTCCCATAATTAAATATCCCCTAATTTTTGTGGGCAGTGCATTATCAATTATTATTCATTTCCTTTTCATTCCAGCATGTCATTAAACTGGTCTAAACTCAACCAGACTGTACAGTCACTACAGTGTGTCATGATTTGTACATAAAGGAGAACGAGAAATGGATGGTATGTTTCTGTGTATATATTCTTTGTGTTTTGATATTTTTGTAAGTCATGTGCTTGCATGGGTTTTAAAGGGAATGCTGAATGTTCATAAACCAAGGGACACTTTTTGTCAGTCACATTTCTATATGGCACAATACTGTCGGAGGTAACTAAAAGTTAACTAAGAATTCAGTTAATTAAGTTAAATTAAGACCTAATTTCGTCTAGACAGCAGTTCTGTTAAGACAACTTGCAAAGTAGGTTTGTCAAAAGTGTGACGGCAATACACACTGGCCAATCACATTATTAGGTACGCCTACTTGTTTCTGCACACATTGTTCACTTATCAGTTCCACTTACCATACAGAAGCACATTGTAGTTCTACAGTTACAGACTGTAGTCCATCTGTTTCTCTACATCCACTGCTGCCACACTGATGAGGTGATGTGTTAGCGAGTGTTGTACTGGTATGTGTGGATCAGACACAGCAGTGCTGCTGGAGTCTTCACTTACTGTCCACTATATTAGGCAGTACTTGATCTGTGCCGGTCCTGTGGGGGTCCTGATCGTTAGTGAACAGAATAAAGGGGAATGTAAAATCATGTAGAGGAACAGATGGATTACAGTAGCTTAAGAAGTACAAAGTGTTTCTGTATGGTAGTTGGAACTGATTAAATGGATAATGAGGGTATAAACAAGAAGGTATAGCTAATAATGTTATCGGACAGTTTACTTATAACATTGGATTCAGATTGTTTAATCCTCTGTTATGTGGGAAGAGTTACTCTGCTCCTGCCATGTAGTTGGACATCGTTATTAAAATACAACCTACAATGAAAACACACATTGTTCTTTATTAGCAGGCTGATGAAGAGTCATGATATTCGTTTGTACTGTGCTTGCTTATTACTGGATATACATGACATACGTGTGCCGGAGTCTTTTGTACAAAATGAAACACAGCACTGCAAATTCTCCATGTTGAATTACATTTGAGAGTGTGCAATTAACTTTGTGCTGAATAAACTCAGTGTTGAATTTAGCTCTTAGAATCTTGAATTAATTCTGAAAGTGTTAAACGTTTTCACTAACACACAGAGAACATAGTTTGCAACTCCTGTGGCTTGGAGGGAAGAGCCACCTAGGGTAGAATGCTAGGTTTGGGCTTGCAAAATTAAAGTCTGGTAGTGTGGTGTCTTATCAGTTTCTGGAACATTTCCTGTCCATGGACCCCAGTTTTCAATTCAATCTAATTTTATTTTATTTAAATAACACTTTTTACAACGTAACATTGTCTCAAAGCAGCTTTACAGTAATACAATATCTTAAAAGGCCAATCCCAAGTGAGGCAGGCCCAGGGCGACAGTGGCAAGGAAAAACTCCCTAAAATGGTAGGAAGAAACCTTGGGAGGAACCAAGACTCCTCCATGAGTGGCCTAGATGTTAATTAAGTAAATATTAAATGTATATTAAATTCTAGCAAAATTAGATTCAAATAAATAACAAATTAATAATAACATTTAAATTAGTAATAGAAACATTTGAAAATAAGCTAAATTATAAAACAAAATAGATTATAAAATAAACAAAAATTCAATGTTTTGTTCACTGAGCCGCTTTTGCCTTGCAATATGATGCTCCATCATACTGGAGAAGGCATTGTTTGGAAAAAGATGCTCTTGGAGAATATTTTGATACCATTCTTTATTCGTGGCAGTGTTCTTAAACAAAATTTAGAGCGAACCCACTCCCCTGGATGCAAAGCAAACCCACACATGAATGGTCTCAGGATGCTTCACTGTTGGCATGACACAGAACTCATGGTAGCACTCACCTTTTCTTCTCTCGCCAGTCATTTTTCCAGATGTCCCAAACAGTCTGAAGGGGGCTTCATCAGAGAAAATAACTTTTACCCCAGTCCTCTGCAGTCTAATCCCTATATTTCCTGTCTAAAAGTCCTCAGTCTGTACTTGATGTTTTTTGGGGACAAAATGGCTTTTTTGCTGCCTTTATTGACACCAAGCCGTCCTCTAAAAGCCTATTGTCTAATTGTCAGTATAAATGTACTCACACCTGCCTTCTGCTATTCCTGACCAAGCTCTGCACTGGTAGTGACCCGATCTCGTAACTGCATCCTCTTTAAGACGTGGTCCTTATGCCGGTTTGACTTAAAGCAGCAAGAAAGCATTGCACTGTGAACAATCGAACACGGAAATGTTAACGTTATGGTAAACTGAAACAATGACATACAGTTTAAGAAATGAACGATGGACATGGTCAAGTAATTTCGCCAAGTAAATACCAAGAAATGGGTTACAGATTGTCTTTCGACTTCACTTCACGCAGGACTGCACTCCCACTGATTCAGTAGGGCTGAAATGCAGTAGGTGGAATGAAGTCATTTTCATGGCAGGGAATGACATTGCAATTCATCTGATCACTTTTCACAATCTAGAGTAAATACAAATCCCCACCGTGTAAACTGATGCAGCAAACTTTGTGAAAACCAAAATACGTGCCACTCTCAATGGTCTTTTTTACTAAAAAAAGCATAGTGTAAGGAAAAAAAGGACATAAATAAATATGTAGACTACAATCTGCAATCTTTGTGTTTTGATATTTTTTTAAGTCATGTGCTTGCATGGGTTTTAAAGGGAATGCTGAATGTTCATAAACCAAGGGACACTTTTTGTCAGTCACATTTCTATATGGCACAATACTGTCGGAGGTAACTAAAAGTTAACTAAGAATTCAGTTAATTAAGTTAAATTAAGACCTAATTTCGTCTAGACAGCAGTTCTGTTAAGACAACTTGCAAAGTAGGTTTGTCAAAAGTGTGACGGCAATACACACTGGCCAATCACATTATTAGGTACGCCTACTTGTTTCTGCACACATTGTTCACTTATCAGTTCCACTTACCATACAGAAGCACATTGTAGTTCTACAGTTACAGACTGTAGTCCATCTGTTTCTCTACATCCACTGCTGCCACACTGATGAGGTGATGTGTTAGCGAGTGTTGTACTGGTATGTGTGGATCAGACACAGCAGTGCTGCTGGAGTCTTCACTTACTGTCCACTATATTAGGCAGTACTTGATCTGTGCCGGTCCTGTGGGGGTCCTGAATTACAATCTGCAATTGTAGCAAAAGTGCATCTGTGTCGTAAGTGGAACTGATTAAAAAAGACAAAAAGCATAGAGACAGAGGTGTTCCTAATAAAGTGACGGTGAATCTTAATAGAAATTAAATGGGATTATTCTGGCATGGTTTTACATAGAACCTGGCTCAGTGTTTGTAGATAGACACATCACAGACTTGTAAAAAGGAGCCCCCTCTTTCTCTCTGCAGTAGAAGCACAGGCACATTGTGAGTGTGACCTGTTGGCAGGGAGTTTCATCCTCAGTCCAGAGCCAAATCAAAGCAGCTCCACTTATATGGTCCATTAAAGATAGATGACAGACTAGGAGGAGAGAAATTTGGCATGTGATAGCTCTCAAAGGCAAACAATTAGAGAATAAATAGCGGCAGACACTGCTGCTCCTGTGTGCCTATCACTATGTTACTTTTTCTAATAATTAATGCAAGCTAATGAGTCGCAGTTATTAGCCTGCCTTGGTTTTACATCAATAGTTCACACCCGCTTACTTACTGGCTGCATCTGAATTTTGTGGCGTTTCATTTCTTTATAGCAATACATGGTCATATATCAGACATACAGTAGTTTCAGAGTTTATTTTCTAATTAATATTTTAAACCACTTACACAAGCTGTCAGGAATAATGCACTGCTTTGTTTTTAACACCCCCGATATGACAGCAGTAACTATTTTGGAGAGCACAGAGCACTGTACAATGCCAGACATGGCCGGAAGGTACTGCTGGAACTCGGACCGGGTCACTGCAATGGTGGCCTAGTGAATTACTGCCGCGCCATCTAAGCACTCCATTTAAAAACAGATACAGTGCTGCTTAACATCGATCCATTCAATGTCTGTTCACTTTAACGGCTGAGGTCTTAAGAATTATAACAAGAAATAAAGCTCCGATTTTAATATATCTCATTCGTCAATGACAAAGAAAGGAGAATCGCAGTCTTGCAACAACGTGCTTGCGTTCCACTCTCATTCTCAGAAGGTTTTATAAAGTCTATTATAAATATGTGTTATAATTAATTAGATATAATATGTGTTTTAATTAATAACGTTGTTCAAAACGAGGCACTATGTGCAAAGGTTAATGTCTGGTCAATGTCCATTTCGGCCAATGTCCTTTAATACACATATTTAATGTTAAACAGCACATACCTATATACAAATTAAATACTTTCTAAACCCACCAAATGAAAGCTTTAAAGGCTTGGCGTGGGACTTTAAGACTAAGGTTTGTACTGGTAAGGCAAAACTTGAAAACAGTTGCAACTCAGACAGAACCAGAAATCATATCTTATGTGTCCTGCCTCTGGCAATCTAAGGTCTGGGTTGTTTGTTTACAAGCAATCCCATGGTTCTGCCTGATGTAAAGTTTTGGTCACTTCCTGTTATGCTACCTCCCGGCCGCTGCGCTCATCCAATGAACGTCGCCTTGCTTTGCCCAACATTCACACAAAGCAATCCAGACTGTTCTCATACAGAGTTCCACAATG
>JAUZST010012521.1:0-11410 GCA_034779995.1 Parotocinclus haroldoi
TAAAGAACAGGTGCGCAAATTAAAGAAACAAGCCAATCGTTCGCCGCGGAGAACCAAAACAAACGTCATTAAGGACGTGGGGAGAAAACGAAAACACAACGCTAAGGGATCGGGGTAAAATAACGCACTGTGGCGAACAACGCTAAGAGGGCTCGCAGTGCGAACCCTAAAAGTTACAGCTACATCTGCAGGTGTAGAAAGCATTTTCTCCTGTTTAAAAATGCTTCAGTCTTACACCCGCAACACAATGAGACAAGGCCGTCTAAGCAGCTCAGCTCTGCTGGCCATTGAGTGGACACTGGTCGAGTCCCTGAAAAATATGCCTACTTGGTACAATAGGGTCACAGACCATTTTCTTGAAAAGGAACAGGGGGGCAGAATTTACATATAAATAAATTGACAAATTGTATGATGTAAGCTAACAATGAGCTTTCTCTCTCTGAAAGACCAGCATCCGCCACTGATAGGAATGCATATTATAATCTGTACTTAGAAAAAGCCCTGCGGGAAATGAATGTGTGAGAAGTTTCTTCCGCTGTTTCTTTTCTGAAGCATATGTGGAGGTGGGATTCTTTGCACTGCCAGGGGCAAGGCTTTAAGACAAATCACAGACAGATTTGTATCTTCTATTTTTATGTTCTACTTCATGCATGTAGGTATGTGATGTAAGAATAATACAATGTAATATATATATATTTAATGCATGATAGACATTTAAATTTGAGAAGATTTAGATATTTAGAAGATGAGTGAGATAAATAGCATTTCCTCGCATTAGCAATAATAATCCTTTTCACTTCTGGAGGTAGGTGTTATGAAAAAAGAAATTTGACGTCTATTTTTTTGTGCTTATGTATTATCTTTGAGGTGTGTTGCTCTTGTAGGCAACATTTCTGTCATCATATTTCAGATCTTACAATACTCCTTGTCAGTATCCTAGCAACTATTTTGCATCTGTTGGGAGTACACTGGCCCTGACATGGGTACGTAAAATATGGTATTCTGCCTCCACCTTTAAAAGTCTTAGTTCAAAGCTAGTTGCCACACAACTGTTATGTGATACTCACTGATTTTTATTTAAACGCATATTAATTCATTCAGCCATCATGCATCTGTATTTACTGGGAATCCATATAGACAAAACACAGTGAAGCATATTTAGCCATTTTTACTGTTCAGAACATTTTTTTTCCTGTCTAGTTAAGTAATTACATACATTGCAAATAAATGTTTATTACATACCTAACATACACTGGCCCATAACAATCAGGTAGTACTAAAATAAACTTCTACAATGTTAATGTCATTGTTGAATTACTTCTATAATGACAGTCTGACTCAGAGTGGCCAATATAAGGAATGTTTTCTGTACTGTTACTAAGAGACAAAAGGGCAGCTGATAACATGGTAAGATTTTAATGATGTAAAACACAATGGTTCTGTTTTGTGGTTTATAAACCAAATATATCACCTTTCCCACAACTACATTTTTTTACATATTACAACTAAAATCCTTATAATAAAATTTAAAAAGTTTGACTACCGAAGCTAGAAACTGCATAATCTTGAAAGATAATATATATCAGAAGGATATTTAGGATGCGAGATAATATTGTTACTAAATGGATAGCTGATTCTTATTATATGGAATGATTTCCGGCTCTTGTTTCTATTCATGACCAAAGAATTGATATTTGTTAAGAACTAATGTTACCTGTCTTACTATCAAATTAGATGCAATTCCTGGCAATTTGTTATATATATATATATAAAATGTACTATATATACTACTGTCACAGTGTTACAACTGTGTCCTCTAGTTTACATTTACATCATTTAGCCAACTGCTAGTATCTAATCTGATAGTAAGCAACTGTGTGAAAATTATTAACCACAATTTTAAGTAGGTAATATCAGATAAATATGTTAAGACACATTAATTATACATATTAAGACACATCGATTAGAATCTCGCTTGGGGTAACATTTATAAATCTTTGTATTTAAATGTATGTAAATATATAGAAGTGGCCATAGACCACTTTAGTATTTTCCTTGGAAAGATAATTTATTATTTACATAGAATTGTTTGAAGATACGTACATTAAAATCAAGGCACTTGTACTGCCACCCCATGCAAGCCAAAACAGACACAGCATGTCATCTGAAGCAGATTGCAGGAAGTTTGGATATGAGTGTTATCCTGATGACAGCTGAGGATGACACAGAAGCTGAAAGATCTGACCTTGCCTATGAACAATCACTGTGAATTATTGAGTCAGGATGAGAGTGACAGGAGAGAAATGCTGGGCTGGATTAGGAAGGATACATTATGGGCAAAATCTCTTCCTATTGACCTGCTGAGAAAGAATGGGCTACAGATCAAATCTGGACAACCTGTGGTGTGTGGGGCAGTTATGGATGTGGCACATGGCATGAGGCGTGACTCACATATTATCATGTGTATCCTGAAGCATCTGTGCGCATATAAATCATTTTCCTAATTGCACTACCTAGGGTACTATGGCAGTAATTATAGCTATGGAAAGAGCACGGTAAAACTTTTAACGTTGGATTTACTAATTATTAATGTTAGCAAGAGAGTAATTCCTCAACCCCACAAGTAATGCTATGTTTATGTAGACAAGAAGAGGTGCTGAACCAGCACATATTCCATAATTAACTGTAATGCAGCAAAGCTTTTATGTTTGTCCACAGACAACTGAAGTAAGCACAAGCGTGTGTATATATAGCATGAATCATCTCAAACTGGTTATTTAAACGGGCCAATGAGTACTTATATGTACTTAAATGGCCTCCACAGTCACCAAATCTCAATCCAATAGAGCACCCAAAGGATGTGGTGGAATGGGGGATTCACATCGTGGATGTGTAACCAACAAATCTGCAGCAACAGCATTATGCAATCATGGCAATATGGTGCAAAATCTCTGAGGAATGTTTCCAGCAGCTTGTTAAACCTATGTCACGAAAAATCTTTATCCTTGTCAGGGTCTCAGGAAAGCCAGTGCCTAGCCAGCAGCACAGGGCGCAGGACAGGAATAACTATAGACAGGCAATGCATTTAGGCAAATATTCATGTTCTGAAATTTAAATTAAGCCTCAAAAGATGGAAGGTGTTTTAAGTGACTTTAAACATGTGCTAGACATGCTGGTCTGAGCGTTCCAGAAAATGCTGGACTACTGGGATTTTCATGCACAGACATCTTTAGGGCTTACAGAGAATTGTCCTTAAAAGGGACACAGGAACTGTTTTTGGTGTACAGTAAAATGCCTTGTTGATGCCAGTGATCAGATGATAATGTTGATGATAAAGGTCAGATGATAGTTTCAAACTGATAGAAAGTAACTCAAATAACCACTTGTTACATTTAGTGAAAAACAGAAAAAATAGGAAATACTGGTATATGAGGCTCCATTCTAATAAGGATGAGGACAACATGACTATAGTGAACATTTGGTACAATCTAAATATGCCTGCAACTAGATCAGTATACCAAGCACCCAAAGATGCCTTGTTAAGTGCATACACAATAGAGTCAATTCTGCTAAATTAAACCTTTTTGAGTAATTTGTAAACAATCACAAAAATTGTTTTATTCGGCTGGAGTTTAGAATGCATTAAATAAATACATATTTATGAGCCACAAACAACTGCTAATTTAAAAGCAGCAAAAGCCACATTTTTGCTGCTTGTACAGTTAAGTGGCTTTCGTTGATTGCAGTAAAAATAAAAACCATGGCTCACAATGTTAAAAGCCAGGTACCTGGGTTTTGGACTAATACATTTGCTATTCAATTTTCACATGATATCCACTAGAACACCAAAGAAAAGATCTAAAAGTGAGGTAGTTTATTTTTCAAAGGCAGTGTATGTACAAGTGTGTCTTTGTGGTCTTTCTGTTTAAACCTATACAGACAGGAGGTAATTACGGTGGCTGAAAAAGTATGAATAATAAACCAGCTCAAAAAAAAAGGCCAGTTGGAATACAAGTAATCACATCCCTTAAAAAGAAAAGGATTATGCTTGGCCTCAGAGTTTCTGTAATTAATAGGATGGAACGGCAAAATCTGATCTACAGGAAAGAAATATTGGAAACACCA
Source organism: Parotocinclus haroldoi (assembly GCA_034779995.1). Lineage (NCBI taxonomy): Eukaryota > Metazoa > Chordata > Actinopteri > Siluriformes > Loricariidae > Parotocinclus > Parotocinclus haroldoi. The sequence goes on from JAUZST010012521.1 coordinate 4,126, forward strand.
TGGAGGTGGCCCACTTTTAGATAATTGTGCAAGATTATTGCTTTCTTTTTCAAAATATTACAACCGAGAGCTTTGCTGTTGACCATGAGCAGCTGCTCTGAGAGAAGCAGAATGAATCACATTGAGCGTACAAATATTGTTGCCCTAAAAAAGATGCACAGGTTTGGATCAACACAAACATCTGGAGTGGAGGCCTGTTGTTGCACAGTACATGTGCTGTGGAACAAAAACAAGTTTCACAATTACACATTTGCAAGACATCATGCAAGATGCAGTTATAATGTATTAAGACCCCTTTCCCTTTTCAGGTTTATGAGTTGAAGATTTCATTTAACATGAATGAATTTGTTAAAGGCAAAGAAGAGCATGAATAGATATACTGCACATTAGGCATAAACACTTACATACATTCAAACCCTTTCAGTTTGCATTCGAATTTGTTTAGTTTGACAAAAAAATACAGTTCAGTGACTTTTTATTAAGTCTCTGCAATGTTTTTCACACCTGGATTCATCTAATCATATATTTCAGGTCTCAGTGGATGGCAAGCGAAACGCCTGTGGATTTCCATCGTCACATGTCTCCACAAATGTTTTATGGGATTTAATTCTGGACTTTAGAATACACAAGTACAGTCAGATACTTGTTTCAAAGCCACTCCAGTGTTGTCCTGGATGAACGCTTCAGACATTGTTATGCTAAAAGGTAGACCCTAGCCATAACATGGTAAGCATGGTTTTATATAGCTTGAAGTTCAGCCCAAATTCTAGATAAAACTAGATATTATTTTAGCTTTTATGCTATCAGAGTGTTTTAAACTACAAAGAGACTATTTTATGCTTTTAATTGGCTTTTAAGTGGCTTCTGTCTAGTAACTCTATCATTACATAGCTAATTGATTTGCTGCTGAGATCATTGCCCCTTCAACAGTCTTTCCCATCTTTGCAGAGGAACTGTGAAGAACTTTAGGAGTAACCAAGTAATGTTCCTGTTCTGATTACTCAGTTTGACCTGACATTCAACACTAAGAAAAGTTCTGATTGTTCCAAATTTCTTCTGTTTCACAACTATTGATGACATTGTAAAACGTTCACAGCATCAAAAATGGTTTTATACCCTTGCCCCGTTCTATGGCTTACACTAATTTTAATGCAGAGCTCTACTTATGTGAATTGTGGGACCTTAATATACAGGTGTAATATGTTCATTCAATTCAGTTTTGTCACAGGTGGAGTCCAATCAAATTATATATGACTCTTAAAGATAATTAAACAGATTGCACCTCATCTAAAACGGCACAGCAAAAGGTATGAACACTCATTTTACACACTGATTTTAGTCGTTGATTTCTAAATTAAAAAAAAAAAATCCAGTGTGCACTGGTTATGATGGACTATTGAGTGAAGAATGGTTGGCCAAAATAGAAATCTTATGAATGTAAAAACCCTAGACAGGGCACACAGACACAGACACAGAGACAATACAAGACACCAACTGACCTCACATATCTTTTGGGAATACCCAAAGTAATTGCATGTAGGCATAAGGAGAACATGCAAACTGTACACAGTGGCATATGGGACTTGAACTATCTGGGGCTGTGAGGTGACAGCACTAGCCTCTACACATCTACACCATCCACAATGTCATCAGAAGTAGCTGAATGGTAAAAGGGCATGGCTATCAGTTTTATTTATAGAATATCTAAGAAAACAGCTTTTTCTTGGTAAACGCTGGTTCTTTGGTAACACTCAGCTACTGGAAAGGGCAATTTATCAGGCCCTGGGTTCAAATCCCAAATGGGGCTTGTAATGCGGAGGACAGCTGGTGCGTTTACAAACTCTGTAATGGACTGGTGCACTGGTGAGGTTGTATTAGGCTCTTTACATAAGTATAAGCAGGCTAGTCATACACATTAATCACGTAGTTGAGAGTTAAGAGGCTTGAGTATCTAATCTTTATTTGTAAATCTAATAGTCTGTCCATTTAATTGTATTTTTAAAAACAGAAAATACAGTAAAAGTCCATTCTAGTCACTCTAGTGGTTGTGTATGTTATTTTAATGTAATGTGCCTAATCTGTTTATTTAATGTTATATGGCCTACCAGAATTCCACTGAAACATCCAACAAATTTGGTACATGTTAGGATGGAAAACTTAACTGTAGCATAGTCACTACATGTTGGTTCACTGGATTTGTCATTTATTTTCTGCTTTCTACCCCAGCTTATACAATAGCCTGATAGAATGACAACCTTTTTTTTTTTTTTTACAAAACTGACTTTTCTACTTTTCTAACTAAATCACTCAGTGAAATGTTTCTATTCTTTATTCTTTTAATAGTAATGCTGAGAAAAAGTGTTCAACCATCTTTTAATTGCACCATTCTGTGATTACATTTTGGTGAATATTTAAAGTCAATAGTCCCTGCACACCAGAGCAGCAACACACAGGTCAAGATGATGATTAATCATAGCCTGACACAAGAGAACGCAAAGAAATCTGAGAAATTAATCTGCAAATCAAAGTGTTCTTTAAAAAGTAGGACAGTGTGTATTAATGTGAAAAAAAATGACAGCCAGTACTGAGTGCACCATGAATTCTAATGCATGTGTGGATAGTTCCTGGAATGGTAATGCAACTGCACATACCAGCTAGCTGTGAAATCATGAAGTCAGTTTTGCACATTTTTTAACGGTTGTATCAGCGTTAACACAGAGTAATTAATTTTTCAGCGTTGATAGTGGACACCACAGCATGTATGTGATTGTAGTCAGGAGGAACCTTGATACATACCTGGCAGAGTTCTACTTACATGCACTCTATATTTATAACTTTCAGTGGAGTTCTTATTTCATCATCCCTACATTTTGATTATTCTCTCTAGCTGTCTCTTTTCTGCTCACATTGCAAAAACACATTAATGTTTTGTTAGCCCATGAATTCAAATTTCATATATCTCCCCAGTGGAAATCATAAGCCTTTTTGGGTGAATTGACAGCTAGTCTAATTGCCTTAGGGCAGCAGATTTCTGGAATGGACCTTTGGGGTTGAATAGACAGGGAGCCCTACAGCACATGCTGAAAAGGCAGACTTGATTGGCCTTGCTTTGTATTATAAACTAACAAAGACTTCAGCACTTCAGGGATCATAACTTGAAACGCTCAAGAGGCATTGTTTTTGAGATTTGTAGCATTCAAACCTTCATCACATTTTAGTTGCATGCCTGACTAGAGGTGTTATCCAATGGCAGTTGGTGGTATTAAAACAAGTGCAAGTGTTCAAACAAGATCACTTTGCTTTCTAAATTCTTCTAGTGCAGCTGCAGTTAATGATAGTTGCACTGGTTAATACAAAGTCATTTTACGTAATACATTTTGATATTTTGTGCTTGTGAACTGATAAAAATCCTTTGAAACTGACTCCCAATGTACTACCTAACAGCTGAATATGAGGTTTTGACTTTGAGAGATTCAATCACAAGCTGTTTGCCATGAAAGGGCTGTTCAAAGGACAAAACACAGTAGAACTGAAGAAAGGAAACACACTCTAACTGCTTTGTTCCATGTAAAACATTCTTGCCAGCACAAAAAAACATTGTGTTCAAAGTTGTTTGTCCAATGGGAATGGAACTTGTGTCCTATCCTTTTGGTAGATACATGATCATGTCAAAGACATCCAGATATGCATTGGCTTTACTGAGTGTCTATTATGTCAGAGGTTTCAAAGAAGATTTTACACTCAGACTGCTGTTTATGATTTGGATATTTGGATTAGTTGATTTGCTATTTCTTTTAATTCCCCCTAAAAACATAATAAAATGAATACATTTGTGAATCAGCTAAACACATTGATAAACATTTCAGTGCCACGATTGGTTGAAATTACAGGGGAAGCCAGGCTTCCCACATACTGTTAAAGCAATTATGGTGGTGTCATCAGTGTCCAACCAGTCTGGATTCTCCTGTAATTATTATCAGAGGAGACAAGAACATCAAATATTATTTAATTCGGTTATAGTGCTGCCAAAACAATTTTACAGCTAAATATCTTGACAGCCAAGTGAATTTGCAGATTATTTTCCTAATTCATATAGAAATGACTAGATGCAGTGATTTTTGGGGGACAGAGCTCTCATAACAGTGTTGTAATAATCTTGTCAAGGGCTATCAGCAATCATTGTGGGTGAGTAGATTTAACAGCTATCCTGCTTGATGTGTGTCAAAGGCTTGCATATCTTGTTTATAAGACTTGGGAAACGTCTAATTAACTGGGCTTTTTCTCATTCTGGATTGATTGCTGAATGACTGATGTCTACTACAAGGCTTCAAAGTCTCAGTTACAAAGATCTGTCAACATTTCCTGTCATAATTGTTACTTGCACAGTTGTCAGGCGTGACAGTACCCTCCACCCCCCCCCAAAAAAAAAACCCGTGCAGGGTGGAGGCAATCGACGCCCCAATGGCGTCCAAGGGCATACCACCCTGCATGCTCCGAAAGGGGGGGGGAAAATGTACCGACGGTTTGGAGAGTCCCACGACATCCTGCCAACAGCGATCCAGGATGGTGACGTCATTAGCGTGGCAGGAGAGGTCCATCAATCCAGAACCGGGGATCTCGGAGGCAGCGGATCCAGATGGCAGCAAGCAGAGGCCGAGGGGATGGGAAGCCCCTCCCAGCCAGAACAAACCACACCGAGCTCCATGCTATCTTATCCACGGTGGGATGCACCGCGCTTAGACCACACGGGTCGGCGGGGTTCCAGCAGGGAGCTCCCCCTTATCAAACGCACGACCCCGATAGGAAACGTGGCGACCCTGGCTGTCGCTTGGCTTATCCACGGGGGAACTCGCTCGCGCTCAGCCCCACGCAAAACGGCGGATCGCTCCTCAAGAACCCCCATGGGTCACGGCCAGATCTGGCTCCGCACGGCTGCCTCCTTAGCGCCGAAGCTTTCTGTCACGAACGGTGAAGGAGTCGGAGGCAAACGCGATGTGCGGGACAACCAGGTTTGTTGAAACTAAATCAACAGAACTTAAAACAGAACTAAACATAACGAAACAACAGGCCGGCAGGATCAAAGACTGCAAACGACAATGAAAGATCCTACCTCATCTGGGTCGAAAACAAAACAAAATCCAAATCATAAGGTGTAATAAAGAAAGCTTTGCACCTCATGAACGCGGGGCGAAGCTTATAGTGTCCTCGCAGATCCGTGACACATGCGTACAATCAAGGCATGCCTGAACAGACGTCAGGCATTTCATATATCTTTACAATTTCTTATAGTTTTACAGTGCCACTTTGGGAAGATCATTTCTTGTTTCCAAAATGTGCATAGGGAAATGGTTTGCCTAATTTGGTGTGGAAGAACTTGACTGGCTTGTGCAGATATCAGCGCTAATGTTGGGTAACAAGCTGTAGCTCAGTTTACAGGTTATATATAAAAGTGTAATTTACTGAACACAGGCAAAAGTGTTCCATGAATGAGGTGCTTAAAGTGCGAATTATTTTGAAAATTCAGAATGTCAAAACTATATATTGAGTAATAGTACTAGCACATACTGTAAGATATATTTCAAAAAAAGGTGAAGATATATAAATTACATAAATAAAAATATACATTATTCAAGCATTCTCACCTCACAGCTCCAAAATAACCAGTATGATGCCAACCCTGGACTCTGCCTGGGTGGAGTTGGCATGTCCTCTCTGTATCTGTGCAGGTTTACTCTAGGTACTCAAGTTTCCACACACTTTGAACAATCATTTGGTCTATCTTAATCACTAGCATGTAGGGATAAATGTGAGCTCTGTGGTTTAGTTAGTTCTGATTTCAGCTCACAGAGGTACAGCCTTACATTACACATTTTCCTAATAATGCTATAATGCAAACCTTGCCAGAGAAACATTGGTGAAATGACCAACATAATTAGAAGTTTAACCCTCTAAACCTTTCTGCAAAGCCCACCACAAGTATAGGTAGGAAATGAGTGACATCTGAAAACAGAAACGTCTAATATTAAAGATTAAGGTTAGAAAATTATGCAAAGATTATGTATACTGGAAAGAGCATTCTCACTCAGGGTGAAAAGTCTCGCCTTTATATCCACATTAGCATTAAGCTTGCAGCAAAGTTGGACTGATAAAGGAAGATCAGTCAACACCTTCAAGAGAATGTCAAACAAATGAGAAAATACACTCCAGACATAGTTCCTGTCAGCTCTCACAAAGACAGTGTTTAATATGACTAAGGACATCAATCTCAGGCTATGCATGTCATCTGTGAATGACAAAAGTGCAAGACAACAATTTCCCCTTGTGAATGTGAAACAGGATATTAAAACCAAATGAAACAAGTTCCAGTGCCCATTATTCAAGATGATTAAACTCTTAAAAACTACTCATTTCAGAGAACATATATCACTTGATGAACTAAAGGGTTATTTCTTCATAAGGACAGTTTCTCCCACCCATATAAGCCAGTTCTCAAGTAGCTGGCATTAACAATTTAATGGATGACAAATTTATGACATCATTTGGCTAAGTGACACTCATTTATTGGTTATTTATTACTCTGAACACATATATCAGTGAATTTACTTGATGACTTCACCCTTGAGTTTAGTGAATTAGCTGTTAAACGAGGAAAGCTCATGACGATTACTCAACAGGAACTGACCAGAAAATAAATTGATGATACTAGGTAAGGAAATGATACTGGTCATCTATGTGTGAGATTTCTAAATATCAGTAACACCTCGATCTGAAAGGAAGCCTTAGCTCCACCTACAGAGAAGACTACCAACTAAAAGCCCATGTGTCATGGGCAGGGTTCTATGGCAGTCACTTATTAACATATAATGTTTCCAGGTCTCCATACTGGGAAAAAATGAGAGCGAGAAAAAGAAAAAGGGGATTGTGACAGCTTTCAGGAGTAGTAGTCCTGATCACTGATGCAGGAAGAGTGTTCAATTAAATATTTCACCTCCGCTTTAGCTGTAGAGCTGTGGTCCCTTGGCTGTCAAAAATCCTTGCTGCAACATTCCTCTGCACTACCACAAGATCTTATAATGAGAAAAAAAGGAACCCTTATTAAGCTTTTCATTGCCATTGTCCCTGATGTGACAACTCTGGATGTCATCTGTGTATAGTTTTTATAATGTTTGTTGTCAGCAATTTATTTTTATAGAATTAGAGAAAAGAATATATATATTATTTTCTACATATATATACATATGTATGTATGTATATATATATATATATATATATAGAGAGAGAGAGA
>JAUZST010012522.1:0-11410 GCA_034779995.1 Parotocinclus haroldoi
GTCACAGGCCACACAATTGTCTGCAGAAGGGGATGTTGGTCAAGGGATAAACCCCTAGTACTGCAACAGTGACCCCTGCAGACCCCTGGCGTCTATCACACAATAACACCAGAATCATATGTATTGTGGGGATAGGCTTCGGATTCCTTGCAGCGTCGACCAAGAAAGGGAGGAGTTAAAAGTTTGCGTACTTCTTGTTTTTGTCTGAAACGCCTCAAACATTAAATAATTGTGTTGCATCCCACACAGAAATCAGATTAATCACTATCTTATCCGAAACACATTATATGTAAACTATAGCTCAGTTTGTTAAAACAACATTGTGGACAGTTACTTTTAATGTAAACGATGCAGAGAAATTGTTACCAATCCCTTAGCTGTGTTTTTAGTATAGAAAACCACATTAAGCTATTTTCATGGTAAACATTTTAGAAGGTCTCGCAATATTTATGCATTCACTAATACTTGCCTCTTGTTTAATTATTTCCTATTTCTTCAGTACTTAACATGATGAGTATTGAGATGAGTGCTAAGGATGAGATGGTTGAGCAGTTCTTGGACTATGCATCCAGGGGTGACTTGGTCAAAGTTTCTGCCCTTCTCTCTCACTCCAGTCAGCTGCTCAATGAACGTGGCAAAGAGGGATGGACAGCCTTAATGTTTGCTGCGAGAAATGGACACTTTGATGTGGTTAAAGCATTACTGTCAAATGGGTAAGATTATTTTTTTAAACCTTTTTCCATAATTATTTACATTTTTTTGACAGAACTACATTTTTTTGGGCCTTCTGCTAATATTCTGGAGTTTCTTTGTTTAAATCCCACCATTACCCAAAATGTTGAGTGTTCTTATATCAATGTTCTTATATATATATATATGTATGTGTTATGTCACTCTTTGGATAATATTAACTCGCAAATGAATAAGTGGGTCAAGTTCTCTATTTTCTTTTTTTTAACAGATGTAACAAAGACCTGGTAAACAAATCAAACCAAACTGCTCATGACATAGCAAAATTTTGGGGCCACACACACATCGCTACTTTGTTGGTCACAGGTGGAAATGTGAATGTACATGCAATTCTACCAAGTGTACAATCTGTGGAGCATGATAATTACTTCAGTAGAGAATATCTCAACAGAATGAGTGATAAAAGGACAGATTTAGAATGGCTTTTAGCCAAACAGTCTTCTCCTGAGACTGTGTTCCTTGTCTTTCATAACCTGAACCCTCTTGTCACAACTGGATTAAAACAAGTGAGCAGTAACCAACCTAAATTGAAATTATGCAGACTCAGAAGGAAATCTGTGAATGATCTGCTTCAGAAGAGTGACACAGTGATTATCTTCCTGGGAGTAGAGAAGAGGGACTGTTCACCTCCTTCACTCCAGTCAAAAGAAGAGGATGGACTCACTGCATGGTTCGCTCTGGATACGAAGGAGAATCCCACAGACCTCCTTAAAGTCATGGAATCAAACTGTTTCTTCCCTACAGGTCTAATGCCAAGTCTCCTAATGCTAGATGAGGACGAAGCAGGTGGGGAAACTCATCAATAACGCATTAATTATTCTTTGAAATATTGATGTCTTCTTTATGATGTACAAATCAGCGAATATAACTAGTGAACAACAATCTATAATATTATATATTATAACCTCAAACTACAAATATGGGAGGAATCAAAATGTTCAAGTACAGTTGTTTTAAGTAAATATATGTCTCATTTTCACATCTTGTTAAAATTATATACCCTTCATCACCAAAGGAAAGACACCCCACAGATAATATTAAACATTGGCTATAAACCCCCAAAGACATGGAGCAGTAGTTAAGAAATGCAACTTGAGCTGTATCGAATCTGCCAAGGAACCTGTCACTTACTGAGGAAGCTAAAGAGAAAAAAGATTCTCCAAACAACACAGCTGGAGATCTGCAAAAAACTGTAATTTGTAATTACCAAATCTCTACAATTCGATGCCATTACCATGCATATACGCATTATTGGGAAGCTGTCAAAACTTTTTTTTTTTTTAATTTAACCAGAAACAGGAGCACTTGGACTAGTCTGCACACTTCTGAAACTTTAGCTAACGTAGACAAAACAACAGAGCTTTTCACCAACAAACCTGCATGATGGACTCCCACGAGTGTATTTTGTGTATGAGTGCAGTATATTTTAAATGGAAATCCAGCTTCCTTTGCAGTAAGTTATAACTTAGTTATAATTGGAATAATATTGTACGGCAATAATTCAATTTTTAGTTATGCTTATATACTGCTCACAAAAATTAGGGGATATTTCATTAGACAACAGGTATTATTCATATTATTATTATTATTTCATAATTTGTACGCGCAGTATATATTTTAAGGACAACATTGTAGGAAAAAGCAAAACGGATTTGAGCAAGTAGTCTCAGACTTTTCCACCCGAAAATAAATTAATGACCACAGAGTCAAGCATTTGACATTGTCCTTCCAGTCCTCTTATCTAAATCCCATAAAACAAATCAATGCAGTGAGCACATGAGGAAAGTTTACCAAAGAGGATTAAGAACCTTAAAGGATTTGGAGAGATGATTCAGTGCTGTTATGCCGGCTAAAGGAGGTCGGAGGCACGTAGTACTAAATGCAGAGGTGTCAGCAAATGTGACGTGCTTATTAACAGTTTATGAATAACTTTGAATAACTTCCAGCAGATACATTTTTGAATATTAAACTAGTCTTTTTAATACTTTCAGTGTGAGAATCCAATTAACCCCAAATATGTTTTTCATAACCAGTTTACTAGTCTTTACCAAGGTGCGATCTATACTGTGATAGAATACTCTACATGTAGTATGGTTTTACGCAGGCATAATCGCACAAGCCAGGAGTGTCATTGCATGGCACAGTCGATACAGTTTTTGTCCAACGTGTGGTGGTGATACTAAAGTGGATGAAGGCGGTTACAAGAGAACATGCTTGAGAGAGAGCTGCAAGAGTCTCCAGGGCATCCACAATACCTGTTATCCAAGAGTTGGTGAGTAACTTTTTACTTTCAAATTTTTACTGCCGTCGGTACGAAATATGGTTAGATATACAGTATTGTTTATGTTTCTTTGTATGCCAGATCCTGTGGTTATCATGCTGGTCCTACATCCAGATGGAAACCAGTGCTTACTAGGAAGAAAGAAGACCTTTCCTACAAGGATGTTTTCATGCCTTGCTGGGTTCATTGAACCCGGTAAGTTACCTGACTAGGATATGGGTTGCCTATATATATATATGTATAATATTAAAGCAATATAGACGCTGCCTACAGGATGCTGGTGGCAGGATATTTTAGATGGGTAAGATATTTTCAGTCCAGCAGTCACAATGAGGAGTTTTAAAATCTCCAGCAGCACTGCTGTGTCTCATTAAATCGTACCAGCTCGACAAATGCTAACACACCACTACCACATCAGTGTTACTTCACTTTGGTCCTGTGTGGGTCCTGACCATTAGAGTAAATGGGATTAACAAAGTATGAAGAGAGACAGATTCTATAATCATTTTGTGATAGGACTGTGTAGTTCTACAATTACAGAGCGTAGTCCATCTGTTTATCTACATAATTTGTTAACCATGTTTATCAGCAGACCCAGGGTTTATTGTCCAACATTGGTGTAAGCTTCAAAGTCTACAGGAACGACCTCTCATTATGATGTTGTAGCAGACAAAGTGGGCCAAACTCTGTTCTAATACTTATTTTTTTTTTGGTTTCTGGCTATATGGTGGATCTTATTAACATCTTATGGGTGTTACCAACTTAATCATACTGCCATATGGCACTGCTGTTATTATCTCCATCAACACCTCATAGCCAACTACATAATGAAAAACATCATGTCATTGATTAGCCTTAATGGCACAAATGCAATCAAATCCAAACTCAAAGGTACAAATGGAGGCATTGTGAGTATGGAGTTAATAGTGGCTAAATGAAACAAAATCATAATATTTTATTGATGAAGCTTGACAAACAAATTGGTATTCTACTTTAAACAAGACTAAGGATTGTTAAATCCAGCTGCACCCAGTTATCCGAATGTAAATTGTTCTGTAAAATGGATGTGAGAGTAAATATTCCTATAGCGGAAGTCCTATTTCTGTTATTTTCTTATGGGAGAAGCAATACATAGATCCTGTATATTCAAACCCCAGCTGTTATTAATATCAACATAATATAGTTATGCAGGGAGCTTTCTGACTTGTGCTCTTGCCTGTTATCTACTGCCAATTAAAGGGTTGAGTATCTGAGTACTAAGCCATAATTTGATCATCTATACCAGCGTTACACAGCTATAAATGTTTATCTTCCCAAACTGACCAGTAAATAAAAAAATTGTGACAACTGCTAAAATGGTACTGATTTGACACTTGTCAATGTGAACATGCGATCTGTTCCAACCAAAATCTGTTGTTTTTTTTTCTGAATTTGTACAGCTGATTGGTGAATTAGGAACTTGAGGTAGCCATCCAGGAACAGTTTGAATAATTGAGTATATGTACTTTCATTAATATGGACTGTTGTTATCAATATTGGCAAGTTATTATAATAGACATACATTTTATGTTGTTGCTGGGACAGGTGAGACCATTGAGTATGCAGTAAGGAGGGAAGTTTTTGAAGAGAGCGGAGTTACTGTCGGCCCTGTCCAATACGTCTCATGCCAGCCCTGGCCGATGCCTTCCTCGCTTATGATCGGATGCTTTGCAGTAGCAATTTCTACAGACATCAAAGTTGACCAGAATGAAATTGAAGAAGCTCACTGGTTTACAAGGCAGCAGGTAAGAACCACTTTGAGCATGTGTAATGCTCAAACACACATTATTACAATCAGAACACTCGACATAAATAGGACCTACTTAAGAAATCCAATTATTTACACATAACTTATCACTTCTTTATGCACTTTTTCTCTTTGTCAACAGTCTTGTCACCCCTGGTCATATTACATTATTATAAATAATCAATAACCTTGGCAGAAGATATAACACTTCTGCAAATTGTAATTAATAAATATTAAAGCAAGATAAAATATTTAAGGACAACATTAAATATGGGCAGCACCGTGGCTCGATAGGTAGCACCACTGCCTCACAGCAAGAAGGTCAATCCCAAGGTAGAGCGGCCTGGGTCCCCCCCATGTCTGCGTGGGTTTACTCTGGGTACTCATGTTTCCTCCCACAGTCCAGAGACATGCATGTTAAGTTAATTGGTGTCTGTAAAGTGGCCCTTAGTGTGTGACTGTGTGCGTGACTGTGCATGTGTGCGCCCTACGATGGATTGGTGTCCTATCTAGGGTTGTTCCTGCCCTTGCGCCCAGAGTTGCCGGGTGGGCACTGGCTGGCCCGTGACCACGTGTGGATTAAGAGGAAGATATTTGAATGAATTAATGAATATTAAAGTTGGCTTGTGCAAACGTTCTAAACCTTTCAACCGGACATTTAACCAAGGGTGTTAAAAGTTGTACCAAGTATTTTTCTTTTGAGTGCAATGTAAATGGTAATGATCATTGGTAATTTTCTTAACTATTAATGAGCTGTTTTTTGCAGGTAATAGATGCTCTTGTGAATGGAAATCATGCAGTTTTCACCATGCCTCCAAGACAAGCTATAGCCTATCATCTAGTGAAACACTGGATTGGTATAAACTCAAACCTTTGAACTTTTAAGGTAGTAACAAATCACGGTCTGATGTTTCTCCTAAACTAAATGATGACTTTAAATCTGTATTTCAGATATAATGTACTCTTAGCCAAGTCAAGGAAGGTCATGTCATACAAACGTTAGCCAGCTAGTACAAGTTGGCTACTGAGGGAAGACCTCACATTTTCTTTTTACAAGCTACTGTTTAAACAGGGTGGCTCGATGGGTAACACCGCCACCTCACAATACGGAGGTCCTGGGTTCAGTCATCGGGAGGAGCGGCCTGGATCCTTTCTGTGTGGAGTCTGCATGTCTTCTTCATGTCTTGAGTGTATATATATGATTAGTCTTGAGATAATCTTGTGTATAGAGATAACTTTGTGTATGTGGTCATTGAGTCTGATAGTGAAGATTTAAAAAAACCATTTAACACTTTACTATACATTTTTAATTACATTTAAAAGACAGTGAATTCGATTTGCTACAAAATCCTCTTTCCAAAATTAAAACAAATAAATAAAAAGTAAAAATGATAGAAACACTAAGAGTGTCAATGTTCAATTTGTGATATTGGAGAAATGCAAATAAAGGTAAATGTATTGCTTTTACTTAAGAGTCGTACTTGTACAGGTTAAATGTAACTATATTTTGATCACATCGTCACAAAGAATTGCACCCTTTGTTGGTGAACTGGGACGGTGGAGACACCAACACTGTTTCCAAGGCCTTCTAGAATTGTAACAGCTTATTTTGTTGTCCAGCACTCATTCCTGGTGCTTAAACTATTAAACCAGTGTTCTCAAACTTTTGCCATCATTCCCCACCTCAGAAGAAGGGGAAATTCCACGCCCCACATGTCCCATATCGCCCCAACAAAACAGTAATTAAAAAAAAAGTTTTATAATTTATTTAAGTGACATCAATTTCTAAACCAGTAGGTTAGCTTATAACACCAGATACAATAATAACATCAATATTCAAAAATACAGAATACAGGGTTTTTTTGCACTGGGCAACTCTGTATGATGCCATTTGTGCTTTACTATTCACTGACGCAGCTTTCACCTGGTATTCTGTGAGTTTTCATTGGAAAAAACTGATGTTAGGTCTCATACTGTCTGCTGCCAGTTGTCTAAGACACAGAACACACATGGGTCGCTCCTCACGCCCCACCTCAGCTACAGTGATTCCAAAAGCAAGATATGCTTCATCATACTTTCTTTTTGGTTGGATCTTCGATTGGTTTGGCCAGTCTGTCTTCTGTTTCTGTGTTGGCACGGAGTTGGCAACTTTTGTTAACCTTGTAACAAATTTGGCAATTTTGCAACCTTAACATTATACACACCTCTGTCTTATGTTTCTCTGTTAGCACCGAATCGCCCTGTTGTACTGTTTACATTGTTCTTCCGACACTTTAAACATTTGGGGCTTATGCCCGCTGCCCCTGCATCTTTTATTGGCAAAACAGACAGGCATTAAAAATCTTCATTTCTTCCGAGTCCTTGTGCCCAGTCAGTAGTCTTCATAAGCAAACAAAAGAACTTGGTGTTCTACTACAGTTAAAGGATTGTATGTGCTGCATAACAACACATTTTCATGCATCAACTGATGGAGTCAACTGAGGCTCATCTTAGAAGGGAAAAATCCTGACGCTACCAGTACAGGATTGGGTAATGAATTATAATACATTAAAGCTCAGGAATAAGGACTGAATATGGGATTATTAAAGCCTGCTATCTGATATAGACTCTTACTGACAGCATTATCTATCTAGACTTTACAATAAATGTAAGTGATAAATGACAAGAAATACTGGTTCTGTTCGCTTACGGAGGTACACATGCTAATTTGCCCTACACTTATGAAAAGAAGTCTAGTCTTACTATTTTTCTTTATTTAGAGTAAACACAAACGTCAGATGCTGCTTACTTTTATTACACTAAATTATGCATCCCATCATGGGCAGCAATGTGGCTTTGCAGCTTAGTACCTGGTCAGGATCGAGGATATATAGAGTCCCCCTGTCTGTGCAGGTTTCCTACCACCCAAGGACATGCGCTAGAGCAACTGGTTTCTCTAAAGTTTTCCAGTGTGTTCTTTGTGCCATGTGATTAAATGGCATCTGGTCTAGATTTGGTTTCTGCTTTTGTTCCCTGTGCTGCCAGTTAGGCTCCAACTTCCTACAACCCTAGTCTGTTCTTTACTTTAAATTAGCATATGAACATGCAGAAATGTGTTTGTCTTAAATAAAGAGAACAACCGCAGACAAAAATGTGTTTGTTTTTTTCAATTAGTAGTCAGGCAGTAGAATTCCAAAAAACATTTTATTTAAAATAAGTCATTATCAGAGGCAGACAGCGATACGTGATTTAAATAAAAAATCTGCCATAAAAAACTGTACATTTGTACCCGGGGAGGAGCTGTAGGAGAATATGTTGGATTATAAAATATAGCTACACTGGATAAGATTTCAGGCTTTGCAAAAGGTGTGATCTTTAAGTACTTTATCCCTTATTTATTAGAGATGACTGTTTATTGTTACATGCTAAATTCATTGTGCAGGGATACTAATATATTTGTTGCCTCCTTTGCTTTTTATGTAATGTCTTTTTAGCAGATACTATTGGATTCATTCATGTTAGAAGTGTCCTAATTTATATAACTATAGAACATGAAGAATGGTCACAGCTATCATGCTGTGCCATGTTGTAATATGAACTACTATTTTACAACTTAAATATATCACCTAGTTTGTGTACAGTTAAAGTAAGTTCCCCAGACAGCTGGAAATTCTGCTGCAAGAAATGTCCAACATATTCACAGTAGAATAGGTCACAGTACACCCATATCTGTTCCACGTTCCTTCTATAATTAGCATTGCATGTTGGTAGTCTGGCATGTTTAATATTATGGTTGATCTTAGACCAAACCTCTTCAACAGTCTGGGGTGCACAGTTCATCTCACCGATGGTCCATTTGGCTCTCTGCTGCAGGTGAAGACCATATTTTTCAATGGTTTTGTGGAATTGTCTTGACATAGACTGTGTACATTTGGGTGTCTTGGTCTTTTGTGGAAACACACTCCATGTTCTGGTGCATTTCTTTGGCTCGTTCTCTGATGGGAACTGCCAGCGATCATCTCCTGGTTCTGGGCTCGAGGGAAGTTTTCTTTTACGTGTCCCCGCTTGAGCAGCTACGCAGCTATGCTCGGATCTCTGCAGGACGCCTTCCAAGCCTTGTACTGGGCTCCATGAAATGATCGGAGCATCTTTTTTAGGCTTTATTGGCAAAAACGTGTCGCTGCCAGATGGAAACCATGGTTGGAATACTGGAAGAACACGGCTGCGAAAATCCTCTAAAGCCCTCTCGGTTATTAACACCACATCATGAGACTTAGTCTGGCTGCTTTTGTAGTGCAAACATACGTCCATTAAGTGCGTGTGCAGCTCTCTTCTAAAATCAGAGAAAAACATTTGGCATTTGCATGCCCGTTCACTCAGTAAAAACAAAGTATTTTCAACTAAAACCCGTCATGACCAATATCAAATCTCGTTACACTAATGTTAACCAGGAAGCTAGCTAACCGTCTTAATAACACACGAACCTTTCGCCTTACCTTAATTTGAGCACTTACTACGTCAGATCTGACATATATGGCGCCTGATAAACATCATAAAGTGTATCTAACAAAAAGCAGAAGAAGCAAAAAGAGTGTTACATGTAGCATTTGCAAAATAGACCGAAACGTTCATTCCAGGGGAGACCAGTAGCGCAGTGTTGCCAACCCCTCAGTAAGGAAAGTAGCTATAGGCTTACCGAAAAGTCGCCTAATGACGTCATCGCCTAATTTGCATAAGGGTCACTTTGTGTTTAAGAGAGGAATAACATAGTGGGAGAGACAAAAAGTAAGTAAAAAAATCACCCTAAACATGTTTAGAACTACAAATGAAAATCCTTGTATTGATTATTGGTTTGTTATTTAATTTTTTTGTCATTGAAATAGGCCACCCATATGCTAAAATAACATGACTTTAATGCGTTATCAGACCCACATTATATAAATCAATTGTGTCCTGTATTGTTAAATGTTAATATCAAACTTAATCGAAAGACTGTTATGTAGGGTGGAACCCTCCTCTTTTATCCGGGGTTGGGTACCGGCAAAGTGACCTGAAAAGAGACACTGGCAGAGTTACATTTTACATCACACTGAAGAAACATTTACATCTCTCTCTGAAAGCCAGGGTGAAATCAGCGACAGTTTTGGCTTTGAGCACGCGCGATTCATTTGTAGTCCGGAAGCGGAGTGGTGTGGATCTAATGCTCTGATTGCAGATACTGTACTGTGAGAGTAGTGAGTGATTTGTGAGTGAATTAAAAAAATTCAAGTGCTCTGTGCCTCGATCAGGGAATATCCATATTAGTATTTGCTTTTTAAAATGTTCTAAAACACTTCAAAACAAGCATGTAGGAACATGCCATGCTACCATTTTTAGGTGTGCTCTAGCAACCTAAAAAGGTCGTTTTTTCATTGATGTTTTTAAACTGCCGTTTGTCTCTGATAAGCTGAAATCATTACAGTTGTCTCAGAGTTGTTGCGGTCCTTCCAGTCTCAACTTTCCTCCAAAAGTCAGAAGCACTAAAATGTCCTGTATTTTTGTTTAAACCCCTAACGCTCTTTTAGCTGCTTAAGCAATATGTTGTCTAGTGACGTATAGCTTTAAATGCCACACACTTTTGAAAATATCGAGAAACTTGTACGCCAAGAAGTTAGGAAGTTAGAAATGCTAAAACAGTTACACTTCAGCTAACTGTGAAAATGACGAACAGAGAGGATTCAAGAAAATATATTAAAATATGCTGCTCAAAAAACGAGGGGATATTTAATTATTTTTGTGAGGTTTTACGAATAAATAAATACAACATATAGAGTCACAGAGGACAATGATAATACTACAACCCCAAATCATAAATATTAATAAATATTTGCAAAACTTTTAACTGTTCATTTCTTTAAGTTTTATTTCACTGTAGACTAGATAAACCCATGATATTTCATGTTTTTTGATCAACACATTTAATTTGTTCCTGAATTTCAGGCCTGCAACATGTTCCAAAAACAAAACAAAACAGTGAGATAGGAGGGGCTAATTTAGCCAAACACAGCAGTGCTGCTGGAGGTTTTACCTGTATTTCATACTGTGGTGGCCTAGTGATTAAGGAGCTGACCTGGTCTGTGGACCAGAAGGTCCAGGGTTCAAATCCCACCTCTGTTACAGTTGGGTCTTTAAGCAAGACCCTTAACCCACAATTGCTTGCATTGTAAGTTGTTCTGGATAAGGGTGTCTGCTAAATGCTGTAAATATATTTTAAAATATTCCCTAATTTGCGTGAGCAAATAGTTATATATCTAGTATATTTATTTGCTTAATTCTAACAGTGTATCGGTCCTCCATGCGTAACATTATGTATGGCATAGACATCGGTACATGTACTGCATATAATTCAATTCAATTCAGTTTCATTTGTACAGCGCTTTTTATAATAGACAATGTCACAAAGCAGCTTTACATTGATGCAGGAACAATTGTCACAAATTGGATTCTGTTGTCCTTAATGAGCAAGTCAAATGGCGACAGCGGAAAGGAAAAACTCCCTGAGATTAAAAGGAAGAAACCTTGAGAGGAACCAGACTCAGAAGGGAAACCTATCCTCATTTGGGTAATAAACATAA
>JAUZST010012523.1:0-11410 GCA_034779995.1 Parotocinclus haroldoi
TATATCTTCAATATATGTTATATATGAAATATGTATTTTAAATATATATTAAAAAGATTACACATATAAATTGAAAATAAATTTCACATAATATATATTTAAATATTTTATATAAATATAAAAGATAAATAAAAAATTAAATAAAATAATATAATATTATATATATATACATACACACACATTTTTTTTTCCTGGGATCCATGTTGCCAAATGTTTACTTAATGTTAAATGTTTGCTAAATGTGCCCTTATATTTTTATACTGGATATCATTTATTTCTTTTACATAAACGCTGTTACATAAGGACTCTGTGTAGCACATGGAACAATCCTTCCACAGTCCCACAAACAACAACAACAACTAAAAAGAGTTTATCCCAACCATGAGACTATAAATGTGTGTGTGTGTGTGTGTGTGTGTGTGTGTTCTGCTGGGTGGTTGGAGAGCTCTGGGCCATGTCTTTGTTGTGGAAGCGGTGAGGGAGCTTATTAGACATGACAGTTTCCTGTAATTTGGGTGAAGCTGTGGGATGGAGGAGGGAAAAAAAGGCTTCTTACACACAGATGTTTCTGTCTAATAAAACAAAACAACACAAAACCTCCGCGTTTAGCTACGAAACCTTACGTTTTCCTTACGGCACGAGAACGGGAGAAAATCCGACAGCTACGATTAGTTTGTTGTTTCGTATCGGGTAACATTTTCCAACACATGGTCTGGATCACAGCAATGATCTGCGAGTGCAACGTACGACTCGCAAACAGAGCAAAAGAAAGCAATCGAGTCTTTTGATGTGATTTGCCTTTGCGTTGTTTTTCTTTCTCTACTCTTCCATGTGTGTTTATTTAAAGTCATTTAAAGAAAGGTTACATCGACATCACGTAAACATGTGACCCCTCGCCCTTCATGAAACTAAACGACGCCGTCGACAAACAACGTTAAAATTCATCCGGACGCCGCCGCTCTGCTTTTGTCAAAAAAGTCACATGACGTGTCTGGCAGTTAAGAGTCTTTTTTTTTTTTTTTCAGGAATAAAAACACTGGACTTTTTTTTTTTGCCTAGGCTGGGTGAGGAAATGGCAACTTTGCTCACTGAACACTTTTAAAGAATAACAAACTCTGGTGAGGGATCAGCTTCGGAGCCGCTCTTATCAAAAAATGAAGATAAAACAATAAATAAATAAATAAATAAAACAACTATTCAAACGTTAAACTACTAATTATTGAAATCAACAATACACTAATTCAATTTAATTTTTAAGTAGATTTGTAATATTTCAAATGTATTATTTAAAACAATTAAGGGTTTTAGACATTTATCATTTTGTGAAACGTTCCTACTTACTAAGTAGTAGTCAATCAATATTCAGGAACAGAAATTCATTTTTTTAAAAGTAAACAAAAACATCTCATATATAACAGTAAAATACAAAAGCATAAACTTTTTATAATTTGTTCAGCTGTTTAAAAGAGTTTAAAGATTTTTTTTATTATTCTCAAATCAAATCAGAATTGATTATAATAGTTAAGAGACAAATTGGCAACAACTTATAACAGTATTCCCGTTACGGTATTCCTTGTTACACTGTATTCCTGTTACAGTATTCCCTGTTACACTGTATCCCTTTACGGTATTCCCGTTACAGTATTCCCTGTTACACTGTATCCCGTTACGGTATTCCCTGTTACACTGTATCCCGTTACAGTATTCCCTGTTACACTGTATCCCTTTACGGTATTCCCGTTACAGTATTCCCTGTTACACTGTACCCCTTTACAGTATTCCCCGTTACACTATACCCCTTAACGGTATTCCCGTTACACTATACCCCTTTACAGTATTCCCCGTTACACTATACCCCTTTACGGTATTCCCCGTTACACTATACCCCTTAACGGTATTCCCGTTACACTATACCCCTTAACGGTATTCCCGTTACACTATACACCTTTACGGTATTCTCGTTACAGTATTCCCTGTTACACTGTATCCCTTTACAGTATTCCAGTTACGGTATTCCTGTTACTTTATTCCCGTTACAGTATTCCCATTACAGTATTTCCCGTTACTGTATTCCCGTTACACTGTATCCCGTTACACTGTATCCCGTTACACTGTATCCCTTTACAGTGTTCCTGTTCCTGTTAAAATATTCCTTTAAAAATATTTCCGTTACAGTATTCCCCGTTACGATATTCCCGTTACAATATTCCTGCTACAGTTTATCCTTTTACAGTATTCCTACTACAGTTTATTCCCGTTACAGCATTCCTGCTACAGTATACCCGTTACATATGATATTTTGTAATATTTGCGTACGACCGTTTTGGGAGAGCATAAACACATTGATACGCTGATACCAGCAGAAGCAGAGGGAGGAGAAGAGGGTAGGCATTGTTTTTTTGGGACAGCGGAGACAGGCTGTACCAGTGAGTGCTGCCCTGCTACCGTTTACGCTCCCGCTCAAGGTCAGCCGAAGATAAGGCTCAACTCTGCCTTACTAAAGCCCTTCAGTTCATTTTACGCCCCTCCTCCTCCGTTCTGTTTGTATTTCGGACAGAATGGCCGTTTTTGGAGGCACCGCTCAGTAACTTATCACACACACACACACACACACAGGATTGGCGAACAGCGTGCCAGGCCAGGCCAAAAGCTCACGCAGTCCGAGCCAAAGGGCCAGAGGGCCTGCAGCTCTAGCTTTAGTAGGGGTCGTCTGGGCTTCTGGCACTCACTCCATCTTCTGCCACAGTCCCTGAGGGCCACGGTCATGCCAGGCTGGCACCGGCTCGATGGCTCGAGGCAGGAGGGAGCGCTGTTACCAGGGGACCCAGCAGAGACCTCTCCCCCTGATCTGGCCTTTAGAGCAGGGCGAAAGAAAAGGAAGGGAAAATGTTCCTCAGTTCCACGACCATCTGGTGCAGCAGAACCGTAAGAAGCCATCTGAGCAGTCAGGCGTGGCGTTGGGTAACGTTAAGCGCGGATCTGGGCACGGTGTCAGTGTTTCGCAAGAAACAACGAGGCCGGACGTTTACGATCTGCTGCCAGAGATTCTTCAGCAAAGCAAGACGAAAGTTCAAGTTCGCAGAGGCGAGAATGGATCACGATTTGGGTCAACAAACCACCGGCTGCGCAGCTCGTCCACGAAAAGATATAAAACCGTGTAAACTTGGAACGCAAACGCTCGCGGAATTAAAAAGTAAGCACGTGTGCGCGGCTTCGTCCCGAGCGCTTCGGACAAGGGATTTAAATAGCAGAGGAGGCGATTAAGTAAATGTGGGACAGGTAGGAGGAATCAATACGTCCACGGAGCAACGGAATGGAAACCGAAGCGAAACTGCAAATGTTAAAAAAAAAAAAAAAAGAACGATTTAGAAATCTTCATAGGACCACGTTTTGCTTCTCAACGCCATGGGTCTATATCCAGGGGTAGCAGTTACTAATTTGGGCTAGACGAGCGCTAGGTCTCCCATTTTGGTTGCAGTCGTCATGAAGTAATTATAGCGAAATGAAAACGCTGTGACTGGCAGCCGGTCGTCGTGACGTAGGACGGCCGATCTTTAGTCGTTGATCACGCGAGTGAGCAATAACAATTTTTAATATTTGGTATTCAAAAGAAACCTCTTAGCTTTGTTTTTTGTCTCACTTTCGGCCAATCGTTAGTTCTTCATTTCAGCACTGGTTTAACGTTACGCACCTTCTACCTCCTTAAAACTTACATACCAATAAGAGCTGGGTAACGAAACGCAAATTAACCAAAACATTCGGTTCCTTCAATCGACGCAATCTGTGCCCGGGTCGGGTATTTTGATTTGGTCATGTTTAGTCCACCTTAAAAACTAGGGATGCACCGATGCCACTTTATGTCCCGTCCGATACCGATATCTGATGTTCAAGTACCAGTACCGATACAAACTCGGACTTAAATACTCGACAGGGGCCTGCAAAGAGAAGGGGAAGCCGAACGGGAGGTTTGCAGAGCGTCTTTGGATTTGCTGTGTCTCATAAAGCCAAATTTTACTCCGAATATCAATCAAACTTTTTGGGGACGTCAATGATCAGAGTCTTTTTTTTTAAGCACTGAACCTTTACTTTAATATTTCGGGGGCAGGCGCCTCTCGCCAGGGTCGGTCCGGGTCTAAACGTATCCGTGTTTTTCCGAAAGTGAGATTTTGCGCCTCCCTTTTAAAGGAGTACAGATTTTTTATTTTTTTTGCGAGAGGAGCGCCTGCTTTTGCCTGAGCGTCTTCCATTTAGTTTCCAGACGAGTTTCTCGTCCAACTTCAAACCGCTAAGCTTCGGTTAAGCGATTGAGAAACCCGCACGTACCGTCTCCGAGCGTCCCCATCAACCCCAGGAAGGTTCCACCTGGTTCCACTCTGATCGGAGCCGAGAGGAACGAGAATATTTCGTATCAGAGGGAGGTCTTTGGGAACGCAATGGCGCTGGGTGAACTAAACGCGGGTATTCGTGCCCGCTTGAGCGTGACGGCACGAACGTGACGTCCTGTGTGTGTCAGATCTTATTGAGTCACTGAAGTGAAATAACTGGCTTTAATGAAACAGCTTTGTACTGTAACCTCTTCGTGTTGGTCCTTTACTCAAAACCCGGCTGGGAAAGCGTAAGAGGGAAGGAATTTGCATAAACAGTAGGGTTAAAACCCCACAGAAACACCGGCATTTCTCCTCCACAGACCCTCCGACCCTCCCTTTGGGTTTTCCCCTCACTCCGTGTCTCGGGATTTTTCGATTTGCCTCCGACCTGGTGCTTTTTAGCTCAGGATAACACGCTCCCAAAATCCGGCCTCGTGTTGCGCAGGAATAAATCAGGACAGGCCAATCCCGAATTAGGCGTGCTCTCCGGGTAAAACCCTTTTTTTTTAACAATTCCTGGCATCAATGCCACTTTTGCGCTGCACAAGCAAGTGGACGAAAGGAACAAATACAAAAAGCAGACGATACGTTCGCAATCCGAAGCGGTAAAGAAGTAATGAAATAAACCTAAAAACATCGGCTTATTCTAGTAGGAAGGCTGTAACTCCAAAACGGAGCTCCGCCTCCCGAAAAACCGCGCCTGTGGAAGACAAAAAGGCCGAATTCGTTCACTGTAATCTGAATGAATGTTTTAAAGTCGCCTTGAAATCCTTCTCTGACTCCCGAGGGGCAAATCCAACACAAACAAGGACAAAAATACCACACCGGCACGGACAAAATCTATACAACTCTTTATATTTGACTAGCGGAACAGGTTCTGCCTAAACAAAGAATTCTGGGTAGTGTAGTTTAGTTCTGTGGTGCACCCCCAGAGAGCGCAGAGAGCAAACTCCGAATTACAGAGAGCAGCATCGATAAAGAGTAACGATAAGTATTGATAAAAGAAATACTTGATGAAATATTTTTGATTCTCTTTTTTTTGAACGGCGGTTTTATGAAAAGGTGAAACAATCATAATTAGACTGTAATAAGGTTGCCAAACACAGACCCACCCGCTCCAGCCTTCCTCCCTAAATGTCTGTGTGTGTATGGGGGGGGTGGGGGGGGGGGTACGAGCGGCTTACGAGGGGAAGCAGCTCAGCCTGTCTGAAGCCCCTGTGGCTTCCTAAAGCTCTTACGGCCTATAAAAGCAAACCGGGGTCTGGGGGGAGCTGGAGTCTGACGACACGTCGGGAAGAAAGGATAAAGGGAAGTGGACGGGCGAGGGGTGTTTATAAGGGGTTTAGACGGGTCAAGGACGAAAAGCCTGACGCTCTGACCGGACTGTGAACCGTGATCTGGAGAAGGTCAGCTGTGGTAAAACTGCTACAAAAAAAAAAAAAAAGGTTTTTAAAAAGTCATTGAGGTTAAGGGCTATGAGCAGATTTAGTGGCTGGTCCACGATACGGGCCGAAACCCCCGGGGAACGAGACGTCTCCAGCACATGGCTGGGTCTCTGCCACGAAGAATTCAGGCCGTTCTGAGGGGGAACCCCTAACGAGTACTAACGAGGAGTAACTGAATTAAAAAAAAAACCCAGAAATGAATAAAGCTCCACTCTGTTACTGTTCATTTCAGACCGCAATGTGGGCAGGTGATAAACAGGGCAGTGCTGAAACACGATACAGCAATGTATCGTGATTATTTTCCTAACGTACGATCACATCGGTTTTCTTTTTTATTTCAACGATAGTTTTGTGGGCGGCACCGCTGCCTCGCAGCGAGAACGTCCCGGGTTCGATCCCAGTCCGGGTCTTCCCCGTGTCTGCGTGGGTTTCCTCCCACAGTCCTTAGACATGCGTGCTGGGTTAATTGGGGCCTCTAAAGTCCGTGTGTAGGGTTGTGGATTAAGGGGAAGACAATGGATAACCTACAGTTTTTCCTTCTTAAAACAAATATATCCTCCTGAAAAAAAAAAGATATAAATAAATAAATGAATAGAGTCACGTTAAATAAATTGAAAGTAATAAAAAGGCGCAGTGTGGCGTTGTGACCGGTGTATTTCTCCTGAATAACCAGCGATGTAATAATACGGCTGATGCGGAACGGAATATCGCAAAAAGTATCGTCATACAATCGCGCCGTATCGTATCGTACCGGCCCCTGCTGATAAAGGTTGCCTATTGGATTCGGAGTCGTTTAAATACACGTTTTGAAAGAGGTGCATTTTGGCGCAATCCGTTTACCGATAAAATCTCGTCGTCTTCTTCTCCGTTTGTGAGCTGTATTATTAAAGCGTTGCTAAGTGCACCCTGTGTGTGTGTGTGTGTGTGTGCGTGTGTGAATAATAGATGCCCCGGTTTGTAACGGTACATAAATTCATAATGTATTTACTGATCCGGCAGGTTAAGTGATCAGTAAAATCTAAACGAGCTCAGAAGAGAAACTTCCGTTTATAAAAGCGAGAGATTTTGGGGGCTGGACGTGTGATGTCATGAGCGCGTCGGAGAACAGAGAGACTGGACGTCAGAGAAAGGGTCCTGGAAGGGTCCGGTTCTCACCTGCACGGGTCTTCTGCCCACAGACTGAGGATACAAATAGACCGCATGGACAAAAGTTTGTGGACACCCCCTTCTGATGGCAGGAGAAAACAGTGATTTTATCCAAACTACTTTAAAACTTGGTTTATGACCTGTAGCGTTTTACGTTGAAA
The DNA here is from genome assembly GCA_034779995.1 of Parotocinclus haroldoi. Lineage (NCBI taxonomy): Eukaryota > Metazoa > Chordata > Actinopteri > Siluriformes > Loricariidae > Parotocinclus > Parotocinclus haroldoi. The sequence continues at coordinate 7,120 of JAUZST010012523.1, forward strand.
CCGTTTGTGTTTTTGGAAACGAAAAAAAGGAATCAAGCAAGACAAAAATATATCTCGTCTACTGAATTCATGCAAAGGAAAAATAAAACGTGAACTTAAATTTTAATAAATAAATGAAATGCGGCAATTAGTTTTTGTTTTTCTTCAGGTTTCACCGTTTTAGTTCGACTAAGATTCGAATACAGTACGATGATAATGAATAATTGAAATTGTGTTTTTTAATGCTATATTTCACACATTATAGCATGAAATTTAATTTTACTGTATTTATTAATTAAAATAACAAACAAATTCCATTTTCTTAAATTTGCCATTTCCTTCTTTTTATGCTTGTACGATGAAATGAAGGTTTAATCTGAAATGTAGTCTCTGCTCTGGCGGTCCGGACTATACCGGGCCATAGCGGCTGTGCGGGTCCGTGAGCCATGTCATATGGACCCGGTCCGAAAAGCACCAATAACACACACCCGGAACACAGCATAACTATAGATAGAGGGCATAACTATCTATAGTTCCCTTACACTGATAAATAAACTTCTCTTCGTCTGAGAACTGGAACTGGAACCAAAATAAGCTCTTAGTGTGAGAACTCGAACTGGAACCGGATTAAGATTTTAGTGTAAGAACTGGAACTGGTACCAGAAGGTAGTGTTGGGACTGGAACTGGTACCGAAATAAGATTTTAGTGTGAGAACTGGAATTGAATTAAGATTGTAATGTGAGAACAGGAACTGGTACCAGAAGGTAGCGTGGGGACTGGAACTAGAACCAGAAGGTAGCGGGGGGACTGGAACTGGTACCAGAAGGTAGTGTAAGAACTGGAACTAGAACCAGAAGGTAGCGGGGGGACTGGGCCCGGTACTAAACCTGGTACTGCGTTAGTACGTAATCCTCTATTTATAGGTTACTAAAAGGCCTTGAATGATTCGATTAAGCTCCAGTTCATTGATTTACAGGAACTCAGAACGGACAGAAAATCAACAGGAGCCAAAAATAGTTTCCAGGAGAGGATACCGTTTCAATTTTGCATTAGTAACTTAAATCTGTTTAAAGTTAGAAGCAATACATGATCTTCAGCTTTCAATTACCAGGAGGGGAAGGAGCAAACATCGTTTAGATCTCAGCAGGAGGAGAACAGAGCAGTTGTCCAGCCTGCTCTCGGCCTTTACGCTCCGAAATCTGAGCCCCGTGGCAAGCGGGCCGCCTTCTCCTCCTGACCGACGCCGCTCAATCCAATTACCTGCCAGGGCTTCATGATGGGGGCGACCCCCCGCCCCCCGCCCCCCCGCACAGAGCACTCCGGCTGCCTTGTCAAAACACATTTGCCAGTCTGTCAACAGGTGGGTTTTAGTACGCAAATTCAACCTGCATTCAGACGGAAATAAAAACACCTCAGCCTGCTTTCCCCTCTCCACGCCGAGACGAATCTCTGCTTCTACCCCCCAAACAACGGAGGGGTGACAAAAACAAAGTTTTCGCCGCGTCCCTCTGGCCGCCTCCCAAATCTCCGCCTCTTACCCTCATTCCCCCGTTCCCTGCCGTCCCTCTCCTTCCTTCCCTCCCCAAATTCAGGAGGAACACTGCACGGCCGGGCTGGCGGCCTTCCAGGCTCCAGTAATGCACTAATGAGTATTTGGAGTCTCCCTTCAGCACAGCCGACGCCATTCGGGACATGAAAGCGAACAAAAAGCAGAAGGAGAGGGGGGGGGAGGGGGGGAGAGGGGGAAGAAACGGGCCCGTCTGCCCCCCAGGCAGGGAGACTCCGGTCTCTTCCTGTCACCCAGATCGCTAAAGGGCTGTAAATCAGACACACAACGCTCTCACTCAGACAGAACAAACACACACAAACACAAACAAAGGTCTCATGACCTCAGCCATGCTGACGACCACGGATTAAACACAAAACCGGCCCTGAAGGTGCTGGGTTCGAATCCCCAAGTAAGTGTGAGGCTCAAAACGGCGATGCTGGGTACGTTTAGAAAAGAGACACCAAAAAATAAAAAAGTACGAAGCGTTTCGGTGTGACACCGCCGTCAGATTTAGGAGATCTGTACTCACACAAAACGTTTAATTTTTAACTCCGATATTATTTATTACCATGGTTACGCACTGCAAAGCAATTTACTGCTATCGGATCGGAAATGACTTTTATTTTATTTGTATTTTTCTACCAGTTTGAGACTCAACATTAATAATGAGAGTATACATTAATAATGGCCCACCAATCACACGGGCTACCACATATAAACCATACAGCAACACCATAGCAACCACCTGGGATACCTTAGAAACCACCTAGCAACCATGTGGGACACGTTAGCAACACCACAGCAACCACCTGGGATACCTTAGAAACCACCTAGCAACCACGTGGGATACCTTAGAAACCACCTAGCAACCACATGGGACACCTTAGAAACCACCTAGCAACCACATGGGACACCTTAGAAACCACCTAGCAACCACGTGGGACACCTTAGCAACACCACAGCAACCATCTGGGATACCTTAGAAACCACCTAGCAACCATTTGGGATACCTTATAAACCGCCCAGCAAGTCTAAAGCAACCACCTGAGACAGCATAGCAACCACTTAGAAACCATATAGCAACACCATAGCAACCACCTGGGATACCTTAAACAGCACCTAGCAACCACATGGGATACCTTAGGCAGCACCTAGCAACCACCTGGGACACCTTAGCAACATCACAGCAACCACCTGGGACAGCGTAGCAACCACTTAGAAACCATAGAGCGACACCATAGCAATCACAAGAAATACCATAGCAACCAGCTAGCAACTCTATAGCAACCACCTGGAATACCTTAGAAACCACCCAGCAACACCATGAACACCCAGCAATGCCGCAGAGCCACCTGGGACACCAGAACAAACATGCAGCAATGACTTAGCAACAGCCAGTCTGATGTACTAAAACTCCTGCACCTTACTGACCCTTTAGAAAGCTTTTAAAAGCTCGATTTAAATTTACTGCGATCCGAATGAATGAAATAAATTAAAATAATAAAAAACGCGTTCTAAACCTGATCCTCACGCTGGAGTCTATTCTAGGTTAAACCCATTCCTCTTCCTGCTAACCACCAAATAATTACGTGTCCTATCCAAAACACAGAACTTCTTAGTGAGAGCCACTCAGAGAGAAACCTGTTTTATAAACCAGAGCTGCTGAAAGAATTCCTCACGTTAAAAAAAAAATAAATAAATAAATAAAAAAAAAAAAAGAGTGCGAGGAGAGCTGGATTTCCCAAAACAACGTCACAATGCCAAATCCAAATCCCCAACAGAACGTGATTAAACCTCGTAAACAAACCGGGACGCGTTCTAGGTCAGAGGGCTGTACAGATAAACAAGGAGGGCGTGGCTTTAAGGCACAAAACGTCTCTTATTGAAAGCCACGAGCGCAGAGCGTGGAGTTTGGATGTGGGGAATGTGTTCGGAGGGTCTCCTCTCTGGTTCCTCACCGTTCTGGATGAAGAAATTCGGCAGAATAAGAGCGGATACATCAAAGCCAACGGCAACAGCACGTCACTCTTCGAAAAAAAAAATAAGGCCTGAGCTCAGAGCAGTCGTGGCTTTGGTTATCGGGCTCGTTTGTTCTGTAGGAGTCGATTAGCAGGACGGGATGGGGGATAATCAGCGTTACCCCATCACACCCCCTCTGTCTTATCACGTCCACGTCCTCCGTGATCTGCTCAAATTCCCAGCGTCCCTCGATACAACAGAAGCCCTGTCCCTGATCTCAGATCAGTGTGTGAAAGCCAAAACACATATTAAAAAAAAAAACGTTCTGCACGATAACGAGGCCTACAAAATCTTACACTCAGTCATCCCGCTGGGAGAAATCTGAACGCTGGAAGGAACATGTACTGGAGCTTATACAGGCCAGAAACGGCGTCTGATTCCATCATTAATATCAGATCTAGTTAGATTAGATTAGATTAGATTAGGAACCTGTACGCTTGTTTATGGCCTGATTAATCCAGGCTCAAACTGCATCATTACAGGACATGAACATATGTGGTATCATTTAAGGGTCAAAATAAAAGCAAAGAAACATAAACAATGCATAAGGACATATTATTAAGGAAATGGCATGCCTTTATATGTTAGGCTACATAAAAATATTAAATAAGTAAAACATCAATAGTAATTAATAGCATAAATCCAAGGCTTCCTCTCATCTGATGCATATATTTAAAATAAATACATAACATATATGAAATAGAAATACAAGTATAAATAACTATTTTAAAAAAAATTATATA
>JAUZST010012524.1:0-11406 GCA_034779995.1 Parotocinclus haroldoi
CCTTTTAAGATATAATAATATAATATTGTAAAGCTGCTTTGAGACAATGTTCTATTGTAAAAAGCGCTATATAAATACATTCGAATTGAATTTAATTGAATACAGAGCAAATAATCAAACATAGTCAAGTCAGATTCATTTCTATAGTGCTTTTTTGAAACGGAGCATTGTCCAATCCCAAACTGAGCAAACCTAGAGCGACGGTGGCACAGAAAAACTCCCTGAAAGTAGAAGGAAGAAACCTTGGGAGGAACCAAGACTCAAAATGGAACCCGTCCTTCATGGGTGGCCTAGATGTTATGTTAAGTAAATATATAAAAGTATATTCAAGTAATAGTAAAATTAGGTCAATAATATAATTTAAGTTAGTAATAAAAGAAGTAACAAAAGAGATTATGAAATGAGTCCTCAGTGGTAAGATATTGGAGGCACATCGTCTCTTGGTGACTAAATGATGGAGGGAGTTCCTGCACTCTGGTGGGACGACTGATTTCTGATAATGGAGACCAGTATAGGTGATGCTGAGGTGGAGGGACATCTAAGTGTGTGGTGCTGGAACTGGTTCTGGAACATCAGTTCATAGAGAAAAGAGAAAATGTAGTTACTTATGGGTTGGGATCACAGAGTCTATTAATAATCACTGATGCCATGTGCAGCATGAAACTCCAGCAGCACTACCTATAGCAGCATAGCTAAAGGGGGAAAACCAGAAGTTAAACACAGCCAAGAGGCAAGAGCCGACCTGAGCCATGCGCCATAGTCTAAATCTAACCAAAAGCCTGAGTAAATAAGAATGTTTTCAGCCTAGACTTAAAACTTTGAAGAGAGTCTGAATCTCTGACTAAAGTAGGAAGTTTATTCCATAGCTGAGGGGCTAAATATGAGAAAACTTTTCATACAATGTGACATGGCAAACATAGCAATGTAGTTATTTACTTATCTAATTATTCTTGTGATACATAAAGGAAATTGTTGATATGACACTTTATTTACAATATAATTTATACAAACATGTCAGTTCAAGTCTTAGCTGTAGACAATTATCAAACCATTTTCTATTCACTGTATTGTTTTCAAAAGCAGCATCCAGGAAAGGCTGAGTTATTAAGGAGCAAAAGATGATCGGGGAACTCCAGTTTGTCACCAAATGTGTGGGAAAATTATTGAAATTTGTATAAATAATGTTTTTCGTAGAAAGATTGGAGGGGGTTTATAGATTTCTCCCTCTACAGACCATAATATCATTAAACGATTCAGAATCTTGAGGAGTTTCAGGGTGTAAAGGGTAAGGGGTACGAGCCTAAACTGAAGTAAGGGGTGATCTCTTTCCGCTCCCTCAGACAGCACTGCACCAAGAACAGTCATTAATCAGTATCTGATAGGAGCACATGGGTAAGGGATTCCTTTACCCAACCTTTATCAAGCTCTATAATACAGAGTTACATTCATAAATACCACTTACAACTTTACTGTACAAAACAACAAGCCTCCTGTTATAACCAGGTCCAGAAGCTCCGCCCACTTCTCTGGGCTCGGTGACATCTAGGATGGACCATCACCATGGAAATAGGGATGGTGCTTAGACCAATCAGTATTACAGATCTTTTTTGGAAGAAATGGACTGTTATGAGGAACAAATTCAAAAGCCATTCTCTGTCATGGTACGGGGTCGGGTCCGGACCCTTGGTGAAGGTCCCTTACACTTGGATGCAGCATTAATGCAAAAAAATACACTATGATATTAAAGCATTTTCCAACAAGTCAAATGGGAAAAGGTTCGAACCGTATATGCAAATCCCTTTCCATCTTTCTTTGACATTTAATAGTTTTCTTACGCACTTGTTGAAAACCTGGAGATCACCTGCCCACCTGTTTGAAATCCCCTCACAGATTTAGTTTTCTTTGACCTCATTACTAGACCTAAACAGCCCATACAAACAACTTCATAGATCACCACCATCCACAGAATATTGATAATATTCATTAGTTTGCATTAATTACACTTTGCATTGTCGCCAATGAGAAACAGAAGCAAGCCTCCTTCGGACTGATGCACGGCTTACTGTGGATATGGAGGAGGAAGAATGAAAGCCTGGCATTTGGAGAAGCAGAAGTTCTGCAGCAGTGCTTGTTGATCACTACCACATTTGTATGCTGAGTTAGGGGTAACCGAAAGCCCTGCCAAAAACATATCATTATGCAAATACTCAGAACTTAATCAAGGAAGCCGAGCGTAGTGTTTCAAGATTATTAATGGACTTCGCCTGCATATCAGATCAGCTGACCTCACTGAAATATTTACATCATAAACACCATGAGTTATGAGAGGTTAAATCGAGGGTTCTCTGTCAAAACAGTCTCACTCGCGCGCACACGCACACACACACACACACACACACACCTTCTTAGCATTCATAGTTTTGACTTCTAAATGAATTAAATATGTAAGGCTTCTGATAATGAATGCTGTGCCCATAATGCATTCGAAATGCTTTCATAATACATTAAAAGGAACACACGATTTCTCCACCTGCTCTCTAGTAACACTTTATAATGCATGATGCTTTATGACATGATTATATAAGGACCTATATGAGGAATTCTTTTCCTAATAAGTGAGCCGGTGTGGTTCTGGACCCAGGTATGGTGCTAGGTAATGGAAGGTCATTATCTTATTTGAACAGGGTCACGGGACGGCTGGTGACTAGCCGCTGGTGCAGGGTGCAAGGCAGGAGCAACCCTAGACTGTTAGGGCTGACGCTGTGAGCCTGTTTTCATTTCCCCGCTCCCTTGGTGCTCTGTTTCCCGTTTTTCCCTGACGTCATTCCCGGAGCTTGTTTTCACACCCCACACCGCGGCGATCGATTGGCTTGTTTCTTTTCATGACGCACCTGTTTCCATTTGGGTTGATGACCTTCTGATTCTTATAGTCTCATCTATTTATCATTGTTACGTTATCGCGTTTCGTTTCCGTTCCTACCTCCTGTTGTGAGCGCTTTATTTTAGCTTCGTTTGCATTTCTTTTATCAGCCGTTAGACTCACGGTTGTTAGATGGCGTTAAGAGCCTGGAAAGGCCGCGTTTGGATCCGCGGCTGGAGGGGTTGCTCCCCGATGCCGATAGAGGTCGCCCCCGGATCCACGGCCATTAGAGGCCGTTATAGCGTCCTCGGCCGTCGAGGGCAGTCCCTGGATCCACGGCTTTAAAAAAGCGTCCGTTCCTTTCACCCCCCCCCCTTTTTGTCCTTTTATTTTCTTTTAGTTTAGGCTCTTTTTAGTTTCGCTTTTTATTTATTCTAATGCCGTCACGCGGTCCGTCGGTTTGCGGGCTGTAGAACCGGACTCCCGGCTCCAAGCCGTTCATGCGGATCCTCGGCACCGATGCTAGTGCGTGGACCCGCGGCACCTGAGCCCCAGACGGACCATTAAAACCTGTCCCGTGCAGTGGACCCTTGGTGCCCAAGCTCCTGCAGACCCTCGGGACTTCATCCGTGGGCGGACCCCTGCACCTTGGCCGCCCTGTGGACCCGGAGATCTGGACTTTTGGCTCTGCAGCCCGTGACTCTCACATGGGACTCCTTTTGTCTGTGCTATGCCTGACCTCCCTGTATGTAAATAAATGTTCTTTCGTTATGTTCTGTGGTGGTCTTTCTGTGGATACTGCATCCAGGGCTCCGATTTAAAACCTAATAGGGATCGCGGGGATTTGGCGAGATCTCCGGGATGCCCTATCTTAACATAGACAGTGTGCCAATGTATTATATGGTACAAACGCTGGTAAAATGGCAAAACTGTTTCAAACCCAACTAACTTATGCTTCAAATACTCAAATTTCTCCAGCTCTTCGATTACCAACTGAAGTATTTTTTTCTCTGCTTATTTTCACTTTTATCCCAAAATACCTTCCTAATCTTAGAATAATCTAAATCTTAGAACAACTAAAAGTCAGGAGTAGTTCTTAGTAAAGACAGAAGTTAGTTTAGTTAGTTTTTTATTGTGGGGTTAGTTTCTGTAGTGGGGTTAGTTTCTATAATGGGGGTATAGTTAGAAACTAACCCCACCATACAAACTAACCCCACCATACAAACTAACCCCACTATAGAAACTCTGACTGAGCTCTCATTGTTGGTCGTAGTGTTTACATTCTATGGAAGTGTGCTGACAGTTTGAGAGTCAGGCTATTTAAGCATGCTGAATGCAGAGTCACACAGATGCACAGAGCCAGCACTTTAGACGTCTGAAAGAAGGAAAAAGAGAAGGTTGTAGAATGAATTGTAGAAGATGAGTTTGAAAGAGTCAGGGCAAGTTGAAATAAGAGTTAAAGTCACTGCAGTTAGAAACTAAGCTGAATAAATGCATTTCAAAGTAAAGGGAAGTAAGAGGTTTGGGCCACATGTAAAATGGCCCAAAAGAGATTTAAAGACTCAAAGATTTATTAAAGTACTCAAAACCTTTCCACCTTTGAGTTTTAGCTTAAGAGAGATTTGTTCTCATAGCAACTCTGAGCAAGCAGAAGATAAACAGTTTTAACTACAGACAAATGAAAAGACATCTCTGCTTTTTCAGTTACTTTGATTACTACCCTGTATAAACTATTCAAGTGGTGGGGTTAGTTTGTATGGTGGGGTTAGTTTGTATGGTGGGGTTAGTTTGTATAGTGGGGTTAGTTTGTATGGTGGGGTTAGTTTGTATGGTGGGGTTAGTTTCTATAGTGGGGTTACCATTTTCTCTGGTTACTCTGGTTTCCTCTCACGGTCCAAAGACATGTGTGGTATGTGTTGTGTATCCAAATTGTTCTTAGTGAGTGACTGTGTCCACTATGATGGACTGGCGCCCTGTCTGGGTTTTTTTCCTGCCTCGGACCCTGTGCCGCTGGCTAGGCACCAACTCTTCCACAGTCCTGACCAGGATAAGCTGAACAGACACTGAATGAATGTTTAATAAACAATGATATTGCTATAATACATCAAAGCACATCGACTTTTCTCTTCTCTTTTCATGCTCTCAATTTGTAATTAACATTTAATGTTTTGAGAATGCTCAATACTGTAACGGGCATGGTACCCATGGTACCCATGGTCTGTGCTGCATACAACAACTCCGAGGAGCCCCATGGAACACTGACTCTGAAAATGAAGGAAACTTGTCAAAATTCAGTCCTTATGAGGCTGGGATGGATCGCCGATGAACAAAGTGGGATCCATACAGACCACAGGCTGGAACAAATCCCCGGCAAATGCAAATACAATCACAGTATATCAATGGCTTCGTTTACTAAAACAAAAACTGGGATTAAAAAAGAAATGCTTGCTGGAAAGAATTAGGAAAAAGCTTTACCCAAGCACGGAGCGCTACATCCGATTTTGCAGGAAATGACAACGCACTTTTGAAGGACGACCTGTGTTCTCTAGGAATACACCATATATTCATCTCTGACATTTCCACCTTGGAATTCCTGAAATTTCTCACTCTTGCGCTTCGGTGGTAAATGGGCAACTGCACATTTACATATGCATGAAATCATTTGCATTTACCATTTGCATTCCTGCATACAAACCACCATTTTAACCACCACAGTGTTAGGTTGATGGCTTTCAGACGCTGAAGCTGTACTGCTGACGCTGCTTTCACACACTGCCAATACGAACAGATGTTGGACATGATGAATATAATTACAATATTAATACTATACGCACACTCACTGACAAAAAAGAATCGTACCAAGAAGGGGCTTTTGGAATTGACTAAAGCTTTATATTCATGAATGTAATGATCAGCATGAATTGATCATTTTATTGGGAAAAACTGTACAGTTGAAAGGAGGCTCCAGTTACCCTGTTTTTTCGCCTCCAGCCTGGATACAAGATGAGATACAGCTGGGCATGAAGGCAAACAGGTTCCATAGGGTATCTTGTGCCACATTTGCCCACAGATGGCGATAAATCTGGCCAGGAAGCAGGTAAAGGAAGTGCAGCAAACTGGTGGAGACACTGCTGGGAAACTCTCACTGTGTGTGCGGGAGAGCATTATCCTGCTGCAAAATGCCATGAATGTCAACCCGTGGCTGCAGGATGTCCTGTTGAGCGGTCAGTGTCCCTCGTATCACTACTAGGGATGGGAAGACCGACTATGAAATGTGATGGCTCCCAAGGTCATCAAAATAGCAGCTGAGGCAGTATGTCGGTCCACAGAAAACGCAGGACTGATACTCGATCCCAAACAGAACTTGAATTCATCACGCTAAAGTTCCAGGCCGTACAGTCCAGGTTTTTGGACTTGTTTTTACCACAAATTTCCCTCTGCTTAGCACCTGGACATGGACAGGGGTGCGTTGTGAAGGTGCCACCTGTTTCTGTTGAGGGATGATGAAACCGTAGGAGCTGCTTGTGCTTGTCAGTGGATCAAACGAGTCTCTCTACTGGTGGTCTGTCTGTTATGGATCCACTGCTCCCAACATCTCCTAATATCTAGGTCAGGATGACCCACATGGCAGGAAATTCATTAAAACCTCCACCCTGCTTCCCGCAGTCTAATGACGCGCCCCCTCACAAAGTCTTCAAATGTGTCATAGAGGGATGCCCAGCAGTAATTCTCTCAAGAAGAGGTACACTACCCGCAAGTAGCCTCTGAGAGCCTTTTTAGAGAGCAGTAGGGGAAGCACTTTTACTCCCTCTTGTGGCAAAACCCAGTATCTAATCAGAGAACACCTGTAGTTATTTACATATCTGCCTGAGACAGACCTGCATGAAAAAATCTGCAGCAATCCCACATTTCTTTATTTTTTTAAAATTTATATATATATGTATATATATATATATATATATGAAGCAGCGTTCATTAAAGCCTCCAGCACAGTGACATTCCAGAGGCGTTCAGTGCAGCATTCAAGCTTATGGCCAGTTACTACTGAAACAGGCGATCAAGGAGGCCTAGTGAGTGGAGCTCATTATTACACACCCCGCGCCACCACCTCACCCACCATAATGCCTCTCTGCTGCCGCCAAGTCCGTCGACGAGGAAACCGTATGGCGAGCTGGAACCGAACGCCAGACCCTGTCCCAGATTGTGTGGGAAACAAGATTGTGCAGGAAACAAGGACACAAAGCATGGCATTGTAGAGAACTGGATCTGGTGGGAAACAAGCTGGCACCGCAACCTTCCAACCCTCCTAAAGGAGCACATAGTCGGCTGTCCTGGACAACGGCACAGACTCTGTCTTGAGTGTGACTTGGACAGCACCGTTGGACACAGAATGTATTATTTAATGTCAGTAACCTGAAATCTGCTGCCAGCACCAAACAGGAGAGACAGCGACTATGGTCAGTCCGAAGCAGCATGGAACACAAGGATTGTGTGAACTAGGTCGCCTAGTCTGATGTGGCCCATTTTACGTGTTCAGAATTTACCTGGTGAAGTGATAACGCCATGGTAGACTGCAGGATGAAGACGAACCAGAGCAGGGAGTGTGCCGGCTGAGAAAACCTGCAAATGGGACTCCACAAGGGTGTGGGTTTGAAGCATTATCGAGGGTCAGGTACATCCCTTCATTTCAATGCAATGTCCCAATGTCAGTGGAATTCCTCAGCAGGATAGTACACCCTACCCAACGGCACATATTTGGAGGATCGGCTTAAAGATTTCGAGGTGTTTTCCTGGTCTCCACATTCCACAGATCTTAATCCAATCAAGCATCTCTTGACTATTTTGAAGGAATCACTTTATAGGACTGTGTAAAAGTATTAAGATTAGACAAACCAGCGTTTCAGCAATGGTGTCATAAACATATACAATCCGGTCTCAGTCTATTTATGAGCATACAAGCAGAAATCGTAGGAAATTCGCATGCAGTGTCAGCAAAAAGTACCAGAATCTGGAAAAGACAGTTTCTCTAGGCTCCAGTGGGACAGTATTTAGTGTGAGCACATGTTCCATTTGAGCAATAGCAGCATTCAGGAGCTTCATCTCCTGAAGTTACTCCTCTTACAGTCTGAAGAAGCTTGATCAGGAATGATCGTTTTGGAAGGGGAACAAAGCGAAAAGGCTACGATATCCTAAAGCTCACCAAGTTTGGAATAAATATCGGTGGAACAAATATCATAAACAGGATTAGGAAGTGAAAAGTCCAAATTTGAAATGTCTGCGTCCAGTGTCAACCATGTGTTAGGCTATATATGATCCTTAAACCATTGCTAAAACAAATCGAATGGTGGCCTCAGACTTTTGCGCAGTAGCAATCATTATTATACAATTATTCACGCTGAGTAATTAGCGTGTCTGGGATGTAGAGTCTGGAACGTAGCTCTGTAGAGAGTTCCTTATCATTTGCCAGTATGTTTAGCATTTCAGTTATGTTAGCAATGCAGTTAAGAAGAAAAAAGGCCACAAAACACGCAGCCAACAGAAAGACTAGTTAGGAAAGTCAGTTATGTTTCGCTAAACACTCTCAGCCAGTCATTCAAACATTGGCACATTGAGTGGCATTAGCAGGAGAAACTTTAAACGCTAGATACAGATTAGAAAGAGAATGCTAACTATTTATCAATCACAATTGATTAGCTATTGATTTTATTTCTCAGCTGCTCTCTGTCTGTGTGGAGTTTGTATGTTCTCCTTTGCATGGGTTTTCTCCAGGTATTCCGGTTTCCTCCCATGTTCCAACAGACATGTATGTGTTAGCCTAACTGATGTTACCAAAGTGCCCATTTTGAGTACTTGTGCCCTCCTGTGGCTTGGCTCCCTGTCTAGGGAAGATCCTGCCTTGGGCCCCTTTGTGCCGGCTGGGCACCGGCTGTCCTGCATCCCTGACCAGGATCAGCTTTAAAGGATCTCTGAAGCCATTTACTCACTGACTCTAATTAATATTTCTCAAAAAATGCATAGTTTGACTTAAAAAGGTTTTTTTTTTGTTTAGTTGGGAAAATGTAATTAACTATTAAGTTATAGATACTGAATATACAAATATATGTACATATATATAATTGGAGAAAAACAGTGACGTCACTTAAATAAATAGATAAAGCCTAAAGGTTAACAAATTAATTAACAAAATACTTGGATAAATAGAATTCAATGAAACATATTATATATATAATACATATACATATAAGACAAAAAAAACCTAGGTAATAAAAAAAAGTACTGTACAATCAAATAAATGAAAATAAATTCGATTAAAATGCAAGCTAGAGAAATCTAGAAATAAAAATAAATATCGAATAAATCGCACAATTAAGAAACAAATAAAACAAATTAATAAAATGCCATTCAATTAATAAATGATCACTGAGAAAATGAAGAAGTATTGAACTAAATCAATAAATCTCCCTCATGAGTGATTACAGAGGAAATTACCGAAATTGTCGAACAATTTACTCATTTATTTATGTAATTAATTGTAATTAAGTTACTCTTTTTAATGTATTACTTATTTATGGGTCTTTAGTAAAACCGCAATCATTCGCGTGTTTTACTTGTGTCTCTGCTGCAGCACACACACACACACACACACACACACTACTCACAGTGTGTGTGGCACTCTCATCTAGCAGATTTAATGACTCTTAATGGTTTCCTAACGACTTTTTAATGACTTCATTACACTGATCTTACCTGTACCTGTAGAGAGAGGAGGGAGGACCCTTGAGATGTGTGATATTGGCATGCTTGCTGTGTGTGTGTGTGTGTGTGTGTGTGTGTGTGTGTGTGTGTGTTAGTGAGAGAGAGAGAGAGAGAGAGAGAGAGAGAGAGAGAGAGTGAAAGAGAGAGAGAGATAAAGATAAGGATAAGTCACAAGTCCAGAATAAAATAAGTGGAATAAAATAAAAAGCTTCACACCCGCAGTTGGGCCAGTGTGTCGCTCCACAGCAAAGGCAGGATTGAAGAGCTCACCACTAGGCCTCCAGACTCGAACCCGACCGTCATCAGATCCCAAACAAAACCTGGATTTGTCGCTATAGACGATACGATTCCAGTCCATAACAGTCTAAATATCTTATTCACGGCACCACTAAAAACAAATGCCACAGTGACTGGCTGCATACACAATGGGTGCCATGACAACAACTTTCCCTCTGGGAAGCTCCCTGAAATGTCCCGGCCAGAGACAGGGGTGTGTAGTGAAGGTGCCACCTGTATCTTTCTAGTGCTTGCTGGTGGATCAAACAATCTTCTCTATTGGGGTTCTGTCTGTGCCGTCCAGAGTCTGTTCCTGTGTGTGTGTGTGCCCCCATAAAACATCAGAAAACATCCCCAACATCGCCTAGGTCAAAGCATTTTTTTGAAAAGTACCCTCTGGGAGCCTTTTTATTGGGCTGCTGGGCAAGCATTTTTATGGCCACTGTGGTTAAGACCCAGTGTCTAATCAGAGCACATCTGTAATTATTTACACATCTGCCTGATACAGACGTGGAGTTTTAGAGCAATTTCTTTCTGGGTGCATTTTCTTATCAGTGAGTAAATAATATAAGGGCGGCACGGGGGCTCGGTGGGGCGGCACTGCTGCCTCACAGTAAGAAGGTCCCGAGTTCAATCCCAGGGCAGGGCGGTCTGGGTCCTTTCTGTGTGGCGTCTGCATGTCCTCCCCGTGTCTGCATGGGTTTACTCCGGGTACTCCGGTTTCCTCCCAGACATGCGTGTTAGGTTAATTGGTGCCTCTAAAAATGTCTTTGACTTGTGTATGCAAAACAACCCAGCTGTGTAACTGGAAACAGCTGCACGCTGGTCCCAAGCCTGGATAAATGGGGAGGGCTGGAGAAAGCAATGGCAAAACTGCTCCACTATCCTGGCGAAATACTTCATGGATCACATCGATGAAAGATTGAAATGTGTGGAGATCGATGATCCATCAAGTGACCGAGAGTCGGCTGCGACTGTACGGGTTAATCCAATCCAAATAATATAAATAAAATCGTAATCAATGATGAGCAAAAGATTCCATTCATGGATGAGAATTCAGGGAAATTAGAAGATACATGAGAAGATTTTGGCTCTGACGTGAACCTGACCAACTTTTGCCCAGAAATGGAGCTTCCAGACTTTAGCTTGACCGTTGCATGAAGGTTACTTGTTCTGATGTGTGTGTGTGTGTGTGTGTGTGTGTGTGTGGATAAGGATGTGATGATGGTTCTTAGTCCTTGTTCTTTGTCAGAAGCACAGTCATCGAGGTGGAAGAATACGGAAGCGGACAGCAGCTTAACGTCACACAAATTTTCTGGGTCAGGCCAAAGTCACAGAGGCATAAACATCCCAGAGCCCATCGGATTTCCATTTCACTGATTCTTTGTTAAAACAAGGAGATGAGCAAAAGTGCTGTCACCTCCAATACCTGGCCATGTGACAATGTAGGAACTATTTCTACATTATGTAACTGACAAACAGCGTCAGGTTTTATATATATATATATGTATATA
>JAUZST010012525.1:0-11406 GCA_034779995.1 Parotocinclus haroldoi
ATATCTATATATATATATATATATATATATATATTTTTTTTTTTTTTTTTTTATTATTTTTTTTATTTTTTTTTTATTTTGGGAGCTTCTTTATTTTCTTCCTTTTATTTTATTGTATTATTTAATCCAGTGTTTATACTTGTAATTGGCACAAGGGTGCATATGAAAAATACCGACATAATATTCTAAAGGTTACATAAATATTGCACTAAAATTTAGTAGAGGTGTGGAGTGCTTAAAAGTAGATCTGCTCTAACAGAAATTGATGAAGCTGCATTTTGTTTGGCTCAAATTAAGTGTTTCAAAGAGTCGTAATCATACCTCTTATTTGGGTTTAATATCATGATTTACTGCGTTACTGAATAGTGACTCAACTATGAGTGATTAAGCAGCAATTATAAATTATTAAGTTTTTTTGTTGCCTTAATATTTTGATTCCTTATCTCAACAAATGTGTTTATTCTGTTTTTTTTTGCTGGGATTGGCTAAAATTCGGCAGATCATTTCACGCAGTTGCAATACAAATCACTATGTACTTGATGTTTCCCTTTTACCCTCAATAAAATACACAGTTTACATTCTGTTTTCATAATTTAGTAAGAATGGCTTTGTAAAGAAATACACTGCTCACAAAGGTTAGGGGATATTTCATAAGCGATCATTCGATTTTGTAATATCCCCTAATTTGTGCGACCAGGATACTTACGTTTTAAAATACTCTACACTATACTATACTGTACTACACTACACTGCTTTTGTATACTATTCCTTTTTACTTTAGGTCCATTTAGTACTTTTATATACCTACATATACTTAAATAAAACATGGTATATAAGCCATACTTGAGCATTTTAGTCAGACTAGTAGTACTTCGACTTAAGTAAAGAACTTCCTATGTGTGACCCCTATATATATATAACAGTCAATTGTCATTTTATTGTTATCATATCAAGTTGTGTGTTTAGGTTACACGTCACACAGTAGCCTAATGAACAACGCCTCATTTAATACCCTTCTGAAGTGTCCCTTATAATGGTGCACAATGTAGTGATCCAGATTTTTGACTATTGAGAACAGTGAATAGGGATCGACCATCGCTCTATCCACTGACTGAAAGATTCAGTCATAAAGCTTAAACTAATATCTCTGTCCTGTGGAGAGTGAGCTTTGCTAAACAAACGGCGAGTTAATGTATGGGATTTGCTGCCAGGTGAGGGATTTGTGGCCGCTTTGAAGCACGAGCCAGGTCATTGGGCGTTAATTATGAGTGGAGGCGTCGATCGAGCGCGTTAGCACGCAATCAGGCGATTAATGAATCGGAGGAAGTGGGAGCGGTGACCCTGTAATCTGCATTTATTGCCCCCGGGGGTATGACCAACAAACAAGTGTCAACAGTAAGACTGCACGAGAGTCGGGAGTGAAATAAAGGATAAAAGAATTGACGTTCAATCCGTGGGAGGATCCCTGTGCACGAGAACGCACGTGCATACATCATATATATGTTGCATGCAGATTTCTCCAGAGCGCATTCCGGTTTGCCATAAGCGTAAGTTCAAGGTAGGGTCAGTATGTTAATATATAGTCATGGAATACGCTGTATATCCTGTAGCCATTTGGCTTGTCGTCGTGAAAGATTAAATCCCTACTGTACCCCAAAGCACACCGGATTTCATTTAAAGGGGTGCAGTGTGCTAGAGGGATGGGGGATTTCATGGGCCAGCGTTATGCTTTTCATCATGTCTGAAACCACAGCCCTAATTGCGCCGGGCCCTCTCATAGACCGCCGAAAAATAAATAGGAATGGAAGACTAGGTCTCTGTCACGCTGAATCACCCTCATATTTGCAGTCTCTTCACATCCTCTGACCAGGCATCCCCTTTACTTATTTTTATAATGCACTACAAAATGTTTATCATCAAATTAACAGCAATTTATTGCCAACTCTTACTGGCTGGATGAAATGCCACAGTGAAATCCATTACAGGGACGGTTCAGGTCTTTGTTATATATATAGCGGTGGCTTAGTGGCTAAAGCTCCAGACTAATCAGAAGGTTGTTAGTTCAAGTCAAATCAAAGTCCTTCTCAAGACGCCAGCGTTGAGCCCTTGAAAATCAGATGTTGTTTAGAATGTTTAGAAGTCGCCTTGGATGAAAGCTTCTGCCAAACGCGTGAATGACTTACAAATTAGCGATCGTATTTCACACACAAAATATCTGCAGCTACTGTGGCTTGGAGTGAGGAGAAAGCAGATCCAAAGGACCGGAGTGTCGAACCCCAAGGCCGGGCCTGAACTCTAATGGCTGGAAGGTCTGAGAACGGAACCCCTGTGCTGGAATGATGTGCTGTAGGGGTTATATTTCAGTAGTATAGTATAGTATTATCACTGGTAGTACATGTAGTCCCTGTTTTACGATTATCTGGATTTTGGTATTTACAGTTTACGAAAGGAATACAGAATCTTGAATTTTTCCCCAGCAAATGTGTATAAACCAAATCTTCATTTAATGAACAGTTTGGAGTAATGAATTGTCAGCCTATCTAAGCAAACTGCTTTTTTCCATCAGCCTGCTAACAGTAGTAGTACTAGGACTATATTTTTAGTTAATTAATTAATTAAGTTTTAGGGCAGCTCGGTGGGTAGCACTGCTGCTTCACAGCAAGAAGGGTGGAGTGGCCTGGGTCCTTTCTGTGTGGAGTCTGCATGTCCTCACTGTATCTGCGTGGGCTTACTCCAGGTACTCCGGTTTCCTCCCCCAGTCCAAAGACATGCGTGTTAGGTTAGCTGGTGTCTCTAAAGTGGCCCTTGTGCGTGACTGCGTGCGCCCTACGATGGATTGATGCCCCGAATGATGAATGAATGAATAATTTATTTTTATTTCTCATAACAGTACTTCCGTTGTAGCCATTTTTCTTTATTTTGATCCTTTTTCCCATGCAAAGCTAAACAGACGCTACCAAAATAACCATTCAACACGGCTGATTTTACAAGCGCTGCAAAATTCATCGTCATTTAATGGACTCCATCGCTGAATTTCACGGAGTGTTTGTTGGGTTCCTCTCACCAGAAGCTTACCTGTACAAATATCACGAGGTTTTCAAGTCACATCATGACTGGACTTAAAGAAAATAAATAGAGACGGTGTTTCTGTTGACAATTTGCAGCTGAACCTGAACATGCATTAACCACCAAACGCGAGGCCCCCAAAAGCTGGCTGTTTTCCAAAGAAAAGTGGGAGGTCTGGGATTTCGAGGATATATTATATATGTATTTCAAGAAAAAAACCTTTCTCTTCCATTGACAGTATATTACTCTTGAAGGGTTTTATGTGGCTGTAGATTACATATTTTACATCGAAGCATTTTGTTTATGATATTCTGAGGTTTCAGTTTAAAATGAAAGATAAAATTAAAGTGTTAGAATCTAAGAACATGCGGTGGGATTCCTGAAAACGATGAATCTCAGGCTTTGACTGAAATACACAGGCTTCATTTTGTACAAGTACTTTCCAAACCTGCTCTGTATCAGAAATGGAGTGTACATAAAGAAGTTTGAGATTGTTAATCAAACTTTGAGCTTTAAGATGAAACAAATGGCAAATACCCAAAAAGAGACTCTATAAAAAAAAGGTATCCTAGTTCTTGTTATTTTTCTAATTTTGGGTGTTCATAAAAAATATATAGATATGATACAGAATTCTCAACATACAAAAAACAATCACAATATCTCACTGGCGACGTTCCACACAAAAATAGCAGGCCTTATCAAGGAATAACACACTGCATTACTCGTGGTATGGTTTATGGTTTTTAGCCAAACCTTTTAAATGTGCAAAGCCAAGGAGAGGGGGTTTGGAGGTTTATCCCATCAGGGCGATTCACAGGTGATTCATGGAGATCTGAAGGAATAGATGGGGCTGTTATGATCAATGTAATCACAAAAGCATTTCTGAGAAATGGGAACTATAAATGATATAGAATTTACTAAGTTTATCTGAAAGCATAAGTAAGTTAAGAGAAGCTTTGGATTCGAGTTTGATATTGTACTTGTACTGATGAAATCTGTGTAACCTTGTCCCTGCCATAAAGCAAAGTTTACGGTTGTGATTTAAAATAAATCATATAAACTAAATTTCAAAACGGCCTCATTTTTACATTTTAATGGCATTCCATTTACTAAATTACACTGTTACATCATTCTTATTATTTTATTCTTATTTAATGTATACATTATATTTAACTGATGCATAATTATGGTAATTTTATGCATTTATATATGAATTTTATTATTGTAATTATTACAGGATTTCACCTTCGCCTTTGTATAACTGCAGTACTGGGGACTGCAGTAGCCTAGACGTTAAGGTATTGGACCCTGGGCATAATGGTCCTGGTTCAAATCCCACCTCTGTCAAGCTGCCACAGTTGGTCCTTAAGCAAGACCCTTAACCCACCATTGCTTGGATTGTAAGACTGTATGAGTTGTAAGCTCTGGATAAGGGCATCTGCTAAATGCTGTAAATGTTAAATGTAAACGAAAATGTCCTGAAAATGATGAAAACATCATGCAGTAATTTCATGGAGACTGGCAAATAATGTTTATTATTGCATTTTGATTGTAAAGTCACGTTGAAATCGAGGAATGCCTGTTTAAAGAAATATATAACAAACCAAAAAGCCATTTGTACAGATAAAATGTCCATTAACGTTACCATTCAGTTATTCCTGCTGTGTTTCTCCCGTAACGTTTGACCCACTGAGAACAGCGGTCGAGGGAAATGAAACCAGGGCACTCCTTGGAGATCAGTGAAGCGCTGGCGTTGTAAATTATTTTTAACAAGACTCAAAGCGGCACCTGACACTGATTGACAGTTTGGCGTCTTCCTGTCTGTCCGACATAAGCACGCTCCTATAGAACTGAAATGGACTCCTCTGTAGAAGCGGAGCCCGAGGTCTGGTCTGGATTAAATACAGTAGACTGACAGTTGTGGCTTTTCTCTTTGTGCACGTCCATGGCCCCTGGCCCACCTTCTAATATTTACCCAGCTTTTCGCACAAAAGATGAAGAATTGGGCAGCTCGGTTATTTAAGAGGTCTAGAAGCCTCCATCATTTACACAGCCTTTTTCCAGCTGACACACGGACACACTTTCTTCCTGTATTCTTAATTCCCCTGGGAGTTCTCACTGAATTATTATAAGCCAGATTCATCTTACCCAAGCTTTGAAATAATTATTTTTCACTTACATAGGATGTAAATTAGTAAAAACGGTAGTCATCAGATGTGACATGAACTTCAAAATGTTTTCTTGGGTATATACAGTGTTCCAGAGTCTCCATATAGGGTTTGATAGCCGGTTCGCTACCTTTAATACCATGGCGAGTTTAATTCCAGGGTTGCCAGATACCCCGTCACAGAATATGGATTCAATATTCAATTCAATTCAATTTTATTTGTATAGCGCTTTTTACACCATAATTAACAAAAATAACAATAATTTGATTCTATTGTCACTAATGGGCAAGCCAAATAGCGACAGTGGAAAGGAAAAACTCAATCAATCAATCAATCAAACAAAAACAATTTAAAAAAAAATCAATCAATCAATCAATCAATCAAAAAAAACTCCCTGAGATTAAGAGGAAGAAACCTTGAGAGGAACCAGACTCAGAAGGGAAACCCATCCTCTTTTGGATAATAAACATATTTAACATTATGCGTTCAAACATTTAAATGAAAATAAACCAAATCCTTCAGAATTCAAAGACTTGGCAGCCATGTAGAGTTAGGAAATCAGATATCTGGTGTACATGCTATGAGTACCGCGATTACTGTTTGCTGTATGACCATATCAATAATCAGGTAACTGCAGGAATACGACTATGATTCGATTATTAACTCCATGTAAACATTGTTTCTAAAGCTTTACCTGCTCTTTGATGACTCGATTATTGTTGCTTTTAAATCACATCTTCTTTGAAAATGTAAGAATGAGAAATTGACCTAGGCTAGCTAGGATAGCTTGCTCGCTAAGTACACAAATGTTATTGAAAAGAAATAGTGGACATTATCATGCTTAGATGTTGTTTAGCAATGATCTAATGATCATATATAACACTGTTGACATTTGGACCAAAAAATTTAAACTTGTATTTGTAACTCATAATCCTGTATTCCACTGATCTTTATATTCAAATCTTTCTAAGCTTTAGTATGACATAATCTTTCTCCATGTTCCAGCTCTGAGGGATTTGGAAAGTGGTTTCTTGGTTACTACTATTCCATATAAGACCATTCCTGAGCAGGGCGATCTGACCACAAACGAGTCAACCTGGCATCCCAATGAGGTCGCCAAATGCTTGTTTTGCTTAAGTGTATGAAGAGGTCACACTACTTACGGGTGTAGGACACGAAAGCTGTTTATCTGATTTAGGTAAGTTTTTTTTTAATAGTGTAATACTTTTCTTCTAATTTCTGTTTGTGTTCTAATAAACAGAATGAAAAATGATTAGATATGATCAGTGAACCATTGATAAAACAATGATTTTTGCGCTTTGCTGTACATTGTAAATGACAAAATCAGTTCTCGGTAATTAACTTAAATTGGAATTTAAATGTGGCTTGTCGCAGGTTTTTAAAACCCGAAGTTGAGGCAACAGTGTGCACAACGCATTCGGATAAACTATAATAAAATATAAAAAAATTAAAAAGTTTAAACACGATAACTGTGCCTTCTTTGCATTTTGCTGCCATTCTTTAAAGAAGTGTTAATTACCTGAACAAAACAGGCCTCACCGAATGATGTGACCGGCCCTCTCAGACTTGGCTAGTGTTTCAGCGAAAGCTCGGCTCGTCCGTATCGGATTCCGTTTGCATTGCGAGGGTCAGATCGACAAGGGCCCTGCGTGTATGGGCTGGTGTGAAGATGAATGGGGTTTTCATGGCCCAGAGTCAGGGGGCTTTTAATAGGTGCGGTGTGTCGTGACAGTTACGAATGAGTACGAGCGAGACCCCGTTCGAGCCGTGTTATTAATTACGCTCAATGATAACAGATGAGTCAGACTCATTTAGCGTCGAGCTGGAAAATATAACAACGGTTAATGTGTTTAGGCTACGAGTTATGAACTGAGAATACACGCTCAAGCCGAAATCAAAATAGCACACGGGGCAGTATAGGTCGAGTCGGTATCACTCGTTATCACTATAACAGTTGTCAGAAATGTATATACATATAGGTGGAACACACCCAGTTCAATAACAAGGTGTGATGATGTTTTAAATGAAAACCTTACATGGTTTTAGGTGTAAGGCTGGGCGAACATGCACACGTTCTTATTGTGAGAGCAAAAAGCTGTTTTTATGGGGCTCATATTAACAGTGGTTAAGCCATTGTGTCCCAAAACCGCCCCTGTACATTCGCTACGTCAACCAGTATGCGGTAAAATAGTGATGGAGCGAAAAAGTGAATAAATATGACTGAGTATAAATAAGAAAAGTGGTGAAAAAAAAAAAAAATATATATATATACTGGTCGAAAAAATAAAGGGAACACGGAGTTACATTGTGCTGTTTAAGTGTTCCCTTTATTTTTTGAGCAGTATATACAGTTGAATCCCGTTAATGGGACCACCGGTTAATGGGACCAAATCCTAAAGTAACGATTTTATACACGTGTAATGTTATTTGCTTATTTGGACCAAAATTCCACTTAATCAGACCAAAGAACGTGAGAGCAAACATAGGTACCCATAACATAGGGCATGTTTGTTTAATCGGACCAGCCGCTTATTAGGACCAAAACGATCGCGTCCCGATGTGGTCCCATTAACCGGATTCGACTGTATATATGTTGTACAGTACAGTTCTGTTTAGTTCCACTATTCCAAGTATGAAATCCAACCTCACTAAAAAGCATCATCGGGACTTGAACTTGGGTCCTGACAGTGGTGGGATGACATATTCAACTGTTGTACCACCAGCATGCTGTTTCTTTCTTTTAATTTAGTAGTAAAACAAAAGCTAATTTGACTAGACGTACCCAACCCCTGAATAAAACTATGATTTTTAACACAGTGCTGCCTTTTTAGTCTTCCTCAGCTGTTCCGACTTTATGAGTTGGGAGTTGTAAACATGACCTGATGTCTGTTCAAGTGGTTTTGGTTGGAAACAAAATAGAGGCCCTTGGGATAGAAATTGTGCATTGTGTGACCATAAAAATGGTTATAAGTCCATAAAAATCCATATTGGAAGGATTTAACATGAAAAACAAATGTGTGATGCGAGTGGCAGGGCTGTGTTTCATCCTCTGCCGTACTCACGCAGAGATGTTCCTCACACGCGCTAAGTTAAGTTACTGGACTCTGTCTGTATGGAATTATGCGTGTCCTCTCCATGTCTGCTTGCTTTACATTCCAAAGGTCATTACTTGGTCACTAAATTGCCCCAGTGTGAATGGGTCTGACTATTACTGTTATAACCTTAAACCTGATTCAAAACGTTAAACTAACAAACAAAACCTCTCTACAGGTACGCCGCGTTTAACGTGTGCGTTACATTCTGTGAATCAGTCCGTTGACAGAATTGGATTTTGACTAGACACTACCATAGTCACACAGTCTCTTGTGCTACTGTCAGGTATATATAGAGGATGGTTCCACAAAAAACACTGTAAACACGTCAGAGATGGAGATGGACCTGCTACTTTTGCTTGATGGGAGCCAAAAATGCTTCGATACACAGTATTAGGAACAACACGGAAGACCAGTCAGATGAATCAGATGACACAGCCAATAAATGTGAACCAGTTTAAATAGTTATGAGTTCGAGAGAATATCTAAGTAGTGGGAGGACAAACAAAGGAGTATTGCTTACAATAGGACATACATATGCACGTAGGAAAGGCATTTACAGCTGGGTATAGTGGAAAGTCATCCACACAAACACGAGTAATTGACACCAAATAGTCTCTAAGCAAATCAGCCGAGTTAGAACTGACTCTCGTCCAAACTTAAGCTTCTGCTATTAAACTCTGCAGCGTTGATTGGCTGTTGAGGTTTCCAGCTGTATACGGCCAAGTTAAACGACAGATTTTGTTTCTTATTACCGGATTCAAACTGAGGTCCTCAGTGGCACAAGTCAGTTTACGTGACTCAAGAGCGTCATGGTTTAAACCTGACCACAGACTCCATGTGTGGAATTTGCATGTCATCCCCACGTCCTGGTACTCCGGTTTCCCCTTTTCCTCGTTCCAAAGACGTGTGTTAGTAGTCACTTTAAGTTGTCCCAGTGCGTGTGTGTATTTGATTAGTATCAGTTTAACCTTGCTCCTGTCATGAATTGACATTGATGCTGAAGTGACATTAAATAAATACCCATACCCCACAGGAACTGCCATTTCCAGCAGCTGGATTTTTACCTCTTAGCCACAAGCTAAAGCAACCCAATTTTGCCTCATTTTTTCTTTCCAGGGTTGCGGTTCAGATACACACTGGACAGCTCAGCAGTCCATCACAGGGTTCCATAATAGAATTCTGGGCTATTCAGTAACTATGACAATTGAAAACCCAAGGGGGGGGTCACTGAAACTACTGTTTCCAGCAGCTGGGCAAAACACGTCCATTCCTACACTCCCTGTACTTGACAAGATTGGAAATCTGCAGAAATCCTCCATGCTATTGATGCAAAACTCACTATTTTAAAACTCAATTTGAAAGGAATAGTGGATAAGCCAGCATACAAATACAGTTAGGTGCTATGAGAAACAGGGATTCTATGTGCTAAAGTGTCAAACTCCAAAGAGACAGAAACCAGAGCTGAGGATTAAGTCTATTTATCTCTAGCTGTTCAGTACACCACCTCCTGCACCTCCACTTCACCTCTATGCCCTTTTTAAGGGCAGGGGTTTATCTAAATAATTTATATTGTTGAATATTTGCCGGTATTGGCGGCCTGTGCTACTAATCTGTGCTTGTGTTTGTACTGGACCTTTCACAGTCTGTTTAAGACATATAGTACTGATGTACCATTGTTTAAGCATCAGAATAGTGACTTATGGTCAATTATTTTTCATTTTTCATTTATTTGAGAATAGTACCGGAAAATACATGCAAATTGTACGCAGTTTTAAACACAAGCAAAAAAAATGTCAAACAAACAGGAGAAACGGCTTCTGTAGACATTTAGTGTGACTTTAGTGTGTAAGGGGTTACTTGTTAAGGGTACTGTGTTGTTCCTTCTACAGTCTGAAGAAGCTTGATCAGGAATGGAAAGGCTAAAGCTCAAAAAGACTGGAATGAAGTCAGTTAAAAAGAGTATTATCGAGTGACAGAGACAAGTTTGAGATCTTCTGACCCATTTGTAGACGAAGCCTTATATGTGGTCGTTATGGCATTACGTAACGTCATAATTAATGGTGGCTTAAGACTTCTGCACAGTAAGGTAGAACGGCTAAAACGACAAGAACGAAGGAGAGAAGCCTTCAGTTCGTAAATCCCTCAAGATTGCTCCATGATATCTTTCCTACAGCCCTTGCATAACATCATTCCCAAAACAGAGCTATAATTTACCAAAGTTGTCACTAAGGAACGTCGTAGATCTGATCGTTATCTGATAAAATAATAATTTGATTCACATTTCCTCTAATACGCTACGATCAGTGACACAGAGCACCTAAATAAATAAATCTGACGACTAAAACAGAGATTAAACAAATATTTCTCTTTATTTCCAGGGTGAGGACCTTAATCCTGGTGCTTCTCGCATGCTCACCAGAAGGTTGAGTTTCTCGTGCTTGGGGATTTGCGAGAGTTATTTGTGAATGCATCAGGAGGATGATTGATTCGAACTCCATTGCCACTGAAATCTCTTTCTCTCTCTCTTTCACTCCCTTACCCTTTGCCAAAGGTGGGAGGATGGATTGATTTATCTTGGATATAAATCTCGAGGACTGGATTACGCAACATCAAGCAATGTGTTTGGATTCTGGGAGATAAAACATTTTAAATAATGATCCAGTAGGCATGGCCAAAAGTATGTGGACTCCCCAAACATTGCAGGACCATATCAATGGACATTAAAATGGAGTTTTCTACTGTAAGAACCTTTTCAGAGACATTTACATATTTACACTAGATTTTGGAACTGTGTTGCATGGATGTGCTGCCATGTAGTCCCTCTAACAGCGGCACAATCAGACCCACTTTACTCGGTCCACATTTACTCAAATGTGCCTGTGTGCCTAAAACTATGTGCTTAAAAAGTCCACTTTTACAATTTGAACACAGGACACACCATGCGAATTCACTACAGGCACTGAATTCCCACGATACCCAAACATCTTTCCGAAAGATTGAGCAGCTAAAATTTCCAGTTTCTTTCATAATATTTTTTCAATCTGGAAAAAGGACAA